>JAHMML010000011.1:3387023-3426812 GCA_020341155.1 Eciton burchellii
CCCCTCCCCTCCCATATTATCTGGCCACCTGGCCCGCTCACCTACGCGCCGTCAACGAACTACACGCCAGCATGGTTTTGCATGCTTCCTCCCCGCTGACCGGGGGCCGGGGACCGGGGACCCCCTTCACGTCTCCCCGCGCGCGCGCGCGCGCGCGCGCACGGCAGCCGGTGACCGTGTTATCCGTGTTATCCGCGTGCCTACGGCGCGCATACGGGTGACACTCCTGTGAGAAGAAGGCGACAACCGCCGAGCGGAATCAGCTGATTGATCGCGCGTCTTCCACCGGCGGCGATCTGGTTTCGAGCAGCGGTATCCGCGAGCTCGCGACGCGCTGGACGAGCTCGCGCGCCTTCTGAAACTCATTTGCGACGAGTCCGCGAGTCGCGAGTCGGACCAGACCGGCTCCGGAGATGCTGGGGAAGGAGGGATGTTGGGAAATGAGAATTTCCGTGCGATTAACCTCGCGCGACCTGCGCCGCGTAAACGCCGGCGGGCGTATTATCCTGCCGGCAAACGGCGTTGGCCGTTGCGCGAACTGTGTTAACGGCGGTTTCGCGTTAAACGCCGGGGGCAGTCGCGCGCGTGCGCGATAACGCGCCTTCTCTTCCGGCGCACGTGGAAATCCGTAGCGGCCGAGAGATGATGCCGCGATAGCGCGACCTGGTTCCGTCGCGACGCGTTTCCGTCCGCCGCGGGGTGGCCGGCGGGAGGGAGAGTCTCCTCTCCGGGTCATCTCGCCGTGAGTGTCATAGTTCACACGGCAATAACGGCGCGCCCGCGCGCCCACGTCTCGGCTCTGAAATCGCAGCCGGCCTGAAACGCGATATCGCGCGTTTAACAAGCGGCGGATTAGAAAGTGCTGATTTTCGATCCTTACCATCCTCCCTCCCCTCCGCCGGATCGCTTTCGATGCGATCGCGGCCCGATATCGATATATTCGCCACGCGCGTTATCGCGTCTCACGATCGCGCGCGCGCGCGATCCCGGCTAAACGCCTCACGCTCAGATCACGGACGAGATTCCGGAGCCGCCGTTTCGAAAGCATTTTCGAGCGTTCGCTTGTTTTCATTTCCATTTACATCCTCGCCGACCCGCGAAAAGTGCCTACTCGTCTGGCGCCAGTTGTTGCAGTTCCACGGCGAGAGGACGCGAGGCGCCTCCTCACGAGAACGTGTCGTCCCTCTCGCGCGCGTCTTTTGTACCTGCGCGGCGACGATAGCACAGCTGCAAGCAGCCCGGAGACGCCGTAACGGAAGAACGCATGCCGGGTTGCAAGTGGGTCAGCTGGATTCTGGTTTAAGTGCGCGCGCGTGCGTGCGTGTGTACTTGCCGCCGCCTTTGTCGTCGCGCGAAAACTCTGGAGCCAGGCTCGCGTTCGGCACATCTCGCGCGATTCCGCTTAGCGGAAGGAGGCGCTTTTCTTCTCCTCGCGCGAGGGAAGAGAGGAAGAGCGGGGGGGGGGTGGCGGCGGCAGGTCGATAGTAGAGATATCGATGTGCGGCGATTGCGTAATTTGTAAATGTATCAGCCGCGCCGGCACGGGCCGCGTATCGATCGTAAGTTTTGCATACCTGCAAAACTCTCGCAGGCGGTAATTTCGAGAGCGCGAAGTAACAGAAATGCGAGAATTTCGCGAAAGCTGAAATCGCTGGCGCGGCTATCGATCGCGGCGATCGTTTTCGACTGTTCGCGGAAAAAGAAAAAGAGCCAAACCGCTGACGCGGTCAGGTTCGACGGGGTCGTCGTCCCGCGGACGACGTTTCCGTTCCCGCTCCCCCGCAGTGCCGTTCCTCTTTCTCGATTATTTTCGTTCTCCCGTTCGATTCCGCGCGGATCGTAGCGGGATCGGCGATCGAACGCACGCGGGACAATCGACGATCGCTCGATCGCTCGCGAGAATCGAGATATCCATCGCTCCGAGCTCGTTCGTACCGAAATTACGTTCGTACGTGAGCGGGGAGCGATAGAGCCGCCGCGTGTTTGTCAACTCTGCCGAGAGCGTTCACGGCCGAGTCGGAGCCGCGACGAGTCGTAAAACTCGCAAGCGGAGAACGGAAGCTCTCGCGGGCTTGCCTAGATGATCGCGCGAGTCTATAGAAATCGCGATCGAGGCGATTGCGATTCCACGCGTCGAGGCATTTGCGCCAGAAGATCGCGAGACGGACACGCGCGTTACGGAGCGGGCGGAAAGAAGAGGAGGCGCCGGCTTCGACGACGCGCGACGCCAAAATGCAATTCGTCGCGCGACGAGAGGTCGTTGCACCGCGTGCCCTTCCTGTTTCCACCTCGCGCTACCTCCGACGCGTTCGTTCGATCGTGCCTTCGCGAGACGATAAATTACCTCGGCGCGCCGCGACCGCGACAATTCCTCCCACTTGCGAGAGAGAGAGAGAGAGAGAGAGAGAGACGTGTACGTGTAAAAGACAGAAAGGAGAGAAGAGGGATGCGGAGAGGTGCGTGACAAATCCATCCGCGATCGATATCGATCGTCAGTGAGCAAAGTCGGAAGGGGGGTCCGCGGCCTCTTTCGAGGGAAGACGTGCGTGAGCGAGGCCATTACTTAATTGACGCGGCGCTCCGGTTTATAATTAAACGCGCTGCCTGCATGTCCCGCGTGCAATTAACATCGCGAGTTTATGCGATTTTTCAATAGCCGCGAAGCGGCGGACCACCATGCGCTCGTTCCGCACGGGGATTAATGGGGCGGGCGGGKGGGGKTAACGGTAAACGGAGACAAATCAAATTTCGCGCGAGGCGAGACGCGACGGGGGGAGGGAGTGAGTGGAGGAGGAGGAGGAGGGCAGCGGCGCGCCCGGCGAAGCCGCACTCGCGACTCGTTTCTCGAACTCGCGATTTATTATAATCTTTTTATGCGGACGGCTCGAATTGCCTCGGCGCGCGTGTCATTTTACGGGCAACGCGAAGCCCCGGCAGACGATGCGGCCGGTCGGGCAGGGGGSSGGGGSGGRGGGGGGGRGGGRGGGAGGGGCGATACGCCACCCCGCCGGGCAGGGATCGTTGGTCGTTCGCGGCCGGCGGATTTCGGGAAACAACGCGCCGGCACTCGCGCGACGTGATGAAGACGAGCGAGAAGCGGACGAGCGAGCGGAGACAAGCGGCGGCCCGGCGAATCGTAAATTTAAATTTAGAGAGGCGCGCGCGCGCGCGCGCGTGCACACGTGAGCGCGCCCCTTCTTCGGCGGGGCCCTCTCCCCCGTCGTCTCCGTCCGCCCCCCCTCCCGCCCCCTGCCCCCTGCCCCCTCGCCCGGCCAGCCATGGACTTTCGGTCTCTTCCCTCCGACGCCTCCCCCTCCTCCTCGAAGCGCGAAACTCGAAGAAGCGCCGATTCTCCCCCCGCTGCCGCCCGTACGTACGGCTGGACGTACGTGTGCGCCGTGTCTGTGTAGCGCACGCGCGCGTGTCGCGCGTCCCGATTAGAATTTCAGAACGGCGCGGCGCGGCGTGGCCGTTTTGTTGTAAATTGTCGCGGTACCGCGATCGGAAAAAGTTGTTTAGTTCCTGAAGCCCGGCGTCGGCTTGAACCTTCCCCGATCGACGCTCTCGACGATCGTCTGAATAAGGAGATCGAGAGATCGAGAGGTCGACAAGTCCGCCGGGCGCGATCGCACAAAAACGTGCCGCATCATCGCCCGCCTCTCTCTCTCTCTCTCTCTCTCTCTCTCTCTCTCTCTCTTTCTCTGTATCTTTCTTCTGTTTGCTCACGTTGCTCGATTGTTTCGATTCGTCAATTACACTGCCGCCGCGTCATCGTTCCGTCTCAAATTGTGTCTTCAATTCTGACACGCGCACAGTTACGCGCGGCTTAGCGCGGTGCTACACCTCTTGGCAATCGTCGGATGGAATCCGCGCGCGTTGATCCGAACGCGATCGCGAACAAGCGATTCGGTGACGAGCATACGTGAGTAGTTGGGGGTAAATTTGAAAATAGCCGAGTAGAGAAAAGCTGCCGCTAAAACGGGGGAGGGGAGACGACTGAGTCTTGGCAATTTTAGCGAACGCGGGAAGTCGCGAATGCGGAATGCGCTAGACTCGTCGAACTCTCGGTTCGCGTTGAAACGCCTGGCCGACAACGTCGACGGAAAGAATCGCGGTAAGATATCGCGGGATGCGATGGGATCATCTGATCTTGGGGCGTCTTCCGACGAGCAAATTCCCTGCTGTGCGTACACGCGGCATCCCAAGACGGAAACGTCTTTGTGCGTCTTCGCACGAGGAGGAGAACGAAGGCGCGTCGATGGGAGAAAAGCGTCGCCGCGGAGTAGCTCGGTAAGCTGGCTCGGTGGCGTGTCGGCGAAGCGGTTCGCCAGAAAGAAGGGATATTTTCGTAGAGGCGGCACGTACGTATCGCCGTCGCGTAAGTCACGGAAGGAAGTTTCTTCAGACACTTGGGCGGCCGCTCGGCTGCTTATCTGTACGCCGTGACGTTCGCGTTTCGACGCCCACGCGCGGAAGTTGACTTCCTCATCTAACCGCGGGACGGAACTCGGTCCGCCTTATTTAGCAGTCGGTTGATTTTAATTTTATATAGACCGCCGTATCTCCCGAACGGCTTTGATTCCGACCCGCGATCCGAACACGTTCGCGCATAATGACAGCGATTCGAAGCCTCCTCTCTGCTTCTCTACGGACTTTGTCGCTCTGTCGTTGCTCGTCCGATGCGACGCTGGTTCTCAGAGCGTCTAGCAGCGTCTCTGTTCGAAAGATCGAAACACGTGCGAGCGCGTCGTTTCGAGTAGGCGCAAACGCGTGCCGGCTCTCGCCGCGCGTTTAATACCGCGACGCGTATGTAACTAGGCCGCGTCGCGGTTCGGGTGTGGCCGATTGCCGCGCATTGTTTCTGAAATTACGATATCGTCGTTATTAATATTTATACATTGCGCGCGCGCGCGCGCGAGAGTGAGAGAGAGAGAGAGAGAGAGAGAGAGAGAGAGAGAGAGAGAGAGAGAGAGTCGTCGCCGGCTGCTGCTGGCTCAGCGACGACTTTCTAAAGCGATCGAATGCCATCGCGCGCAAGAGACGACGCGCTCGGCGATGCGCCGCCGGCGCTGGCGACAGCCATTGTGTTCCCGAGCGGGGCTTGCGCCGGCTCTCGCGCGATTCACGGAGAACCGAATCGATGGATCTCTGGGACTCGATGTTGATCGGAGATGCCCGAAAGGACGCGTCGTTCCCTTGCGCCTGCGTAGGACGCCGGAGAAATCGCGCGAGCTCGCCCGCGCGATGCTTGCCGGGTACTTTGCCGTCTAGGAATTCAGCTTGTCCCGGACGCGGCGAATAAAAATCGCACGCTTAATGGGTTCAAGGCTGGCGGGTCGTGTCTCGCGCGAGAACGGTAGCCGCGAGCGAGCGAGCGGCCGCGAGACCGCGCGCGCGGCCGAAAGCAACGAGACGAACGGCCGGCTTGATCGACGTTTCGGGGGCGCTCGTTTGTCTCTCGCGCAGTGAGAGAGACGCACGGAGGTAGCGGAGTCCATGAGGGAGTCCATCTGTCCCCGCGCGATCGCGCGGATCGACAGCTTCCTCATCGGCTTTCGGCTGTTTCCTGCCCGCGCGCTACCTTCCTAAGCCACCACGTAGACCCGAGGCCCCGTCTCATCTCGTCTTCTTCTTAATTATTCCCTTGCCCTTTTTACATCAAGGGCATTGAGATAAGCGACCGTGCCGCATCGGTCAAAGTCACGTGGACTTTGTCCCGCGATACATTCGAACACGGAAAGGATCGTTCCTTCCTCGTTTTTTGACGGTGCCGATCCATCCGTGTCATACCGCGTCGACGAATTTTCGTCTCTCTCTCTCTCTCTCTCTCTCTCTCTCTCTCTCTCTCTCTCTCTCTCTCTCTCTCTCTCTCTCTCTCTCTCTCTCTCTCCCTACCTTCCGATCCTCTTCCATCCTCCTTTTTATTCTCGGACGACGCTCGGGAGCCGGGAGCGCGCGCGCCAAGCCGATATCGAGGGCGCAAAGGGCTCGGATTATATTTTTTTAACGAGCTCTTCCGCGAACGCGTTCGAGTTGAAATTCCAGCGCGGTGTCGTGGGTGGACGGGATGGTATTCCGACGCGCGGATTTCTTCGGGCATTCGCGTTATGGTAATGGATGGCTGTCATAAAAATTCAGACGCCGGCTCGGGCCGGCTCCTCCGTAATTATCGGATTTGAATTCTTCATATCACTCCGCGATCGACTCATTGACATTTTCGTCGAGTTTCACTCGTTGGAATTCCGCGTCTGTGCCCACGTTGCAATGTTTCTTCCACAATGAAAACGTGCACGTAGATAACCGACACTCGTACGTAATCGCTCGGCTCGCTACTTACGCACGAAAGTCCCGGCTAGTTTCTCTGCAACATTGTCCGGCGCGAAACTCGTCGGGGTCGAATAGTCGCGCGGCGAATATTCGAGCGCGTTATCCAGCCCGCGCTCGTAATCGCGATACAATTAGCAGAGATGATGTTGCCGCTGCAACAATGGAATCCTTCCCGTCCCGTTCCGATGGCGAGAGAGAGAGAGGGAGAGAGAGAGAGAGAGAGAGAGAGAGAGAGAGAGAGAGAGAGAGAGAGAGAGAGAGAGACAGAGGCAGCAACACACGCAACGATCATTTAACGAATCATGTCGAATCCACGTGTCATTAATCCGCACGCCGCGAGTGAGATGGAACGTGTTCGTGTTCGCGATCCCGTTTAACGAGAGACGTTTCGAGCAACGGCGCACGGTGACATTTAGCCGTTGATTGTAAATTATCGATTTAACGATCTGTATCTGCGGCAGAGGCGCTGCCGATGGTGTCTCCGTGCTGCGCGCGATATCGCGGCTCATTGACATTTTCATCGAGTTTCACAAGCGGGGAACGCGCGCCGGAACTGCCGGATCATCGTCGTCGTCAAACGTCGTCGCGTGATCGCGACGTGACGTTTCCTCCGCTATAAAAATGCGCGTCCGGTTGGAATTGCAGCTGCGATTCGTTAATAAACATCGCGAACTGCCGGCACGCCGCCTCGCCGAAAAAGGTCAACCCCAGTTCCGTCGGGGGAGAGCGGGGCGCGGGGAGGGGTGGGCCAGGGGAGCGGGAAAGCAGCGACGGCGGCGGCGGCGGCGGCGACGGTGGCGGGGAGGGGAGGGGGGGAGCGCACAATGGGCAGCGAGGCACGAAAAAGGCGCGAAATCCAGAATGCCGCGGCGGACGCGCTCGTTCGCTCGTTCGCTCGTTCGCTCGCTCGCTCGCTCGCTCGCTCGCGCGCGCGCGCGCGCGCGCGCGATTGCGAAGGTGCGACACGTTCGACGCACGTCTCTCAAATAAATTATCAACACTCTGGCATTCGCGGCGGAATCGAGCATCGGTGTATGACCGGTGCCGGGAAGCACGGCACAGCCGGACGGGCGGACGGACGGACGGATATGCTGGATATGGCGAGGGAGACGCGGCGACACGCCATAAGCATATGCGACGTCTTCGTTCACCCACTTGTGCCGCGCGGTCGGCGTAGAAAACCTCGGGCAGCCCCTTAAAGGGAAAACCTCGATACGTGTCTGTATTCGAGTCTCTCGACGTCCGCGCGACTGCGAATTGACACATCTCGGACACGTCGCGTACGCGCGGCCGGTAAGGTCAGGCCTGGACTGGATCGATAAATTAAATCGTTAGCGAGATCAGCGTTGGCTGTCCCGGTGTATTTTTCGGCCGGCCGATTGATCGATCCTTCTATTCGTTTTACGGTAATAGGAAGCGATCCGTCAGGGGGACTCGGCAGCCGGGCCGCTGCCAGAATCGCGACAGGAGCGGGAAGGGGGCCAGGGGCGGGAGAGAGGGTCGGGCTTCACGGATGTTAAGGAGCTGCAGACTTGTCGCGTTCGACAGAAGAGGCCTCGATCGATTTCTTCGTACGATACGCGCGAGACCGACGATTAAACACGCGGACGTTAAAAGCGCGCTCCCTTCATTTCGGTACTGAGCTTTGTGGGGAAAGAGGAAAAGTGACGAAGCAGGGAAGGAGGGGAGCTTGCCTCGGAGGAGAGAGTGTTCGCGCGTCGCGTGCGAGAGACGCCGAGTCGCGTGTCGAATTTTCAGAGACTCCCGCGATTTCCTCCCGACTCGAGCAATGACTGTTCCCCGCTCTCGGGGCGGGAGGAGGGGGGCCCGCTGTCGCTCCGGTCGCATCATGGCGCGAGGGAGAGGTTTCGCGTAGCGCGGAAATCTGCTAATTATGCGAGCATTCCATTTCCTTGATGCGCACTCGTCCTTCGCGCTGCAAAGACCGTCCGGTTGGACGGTCGGGGGATAAAAGAGTCCAGCTGGACTCTGGCGGGAGAAGGACTTGCGGCGTAGGACGAGCATCATCTTCGGACAGCGGGCAGCGCCATTATCCCTCGTCCATTTGAATTTTCAAGTTTCGTAATAACGACTAATACGAGACAAATGAAGCGCGCGAAGGGGCGAACGGCAGAAAGAAGAGGTGGCGGTGGAGGAGGAGGAGGGGGACGGGGGCGATGAGGTGGGAGGGTAAGAAGAGCGGTGATTAATGGAGTCTCCGCGGCGAGCGAGAGCTACGGTCCGGATAAGATCTCCGATGGAATTCCCGTGGCTTTTATATTGGATTTCTTTTAAATTCGTTACTTTATCCGGCGCTATGTTAATAGCGGCCCGATATGAGAGCTCGCGGTTAAGAGGAGTTCATTTATCATTCCGCGCTGAGCTTCCATCGCGGCGAGGAGAGCCGGTCTCTCCCTGCGTGCGCGGCAGCGAGGCCTCCAACTCTGCTCGCTGTTCCCCGCATTAGGAGCGATTCATACGTAAAGCCGCCTGCCCCCGTCGCGTTCGCCGTCAGCCGCCCCGTCTGCCCCCGATTGTTGTTTCGGAAATAAATTTATTACCCCGCTCGAGTGCCTCTCTCTCTCTCTCTCTCGCGCGCGCGCGCTCACGAAACGCAGCGGAGCCTCTGCCATTATTCTCCTCGCGAGTCTCGGAGCGGGAATTGGCAAGCGTCGCGGTCCTCTATCGTCGTTCGATACAGCCGCCCGACGCGGCCTTAGATTGACGTAAATTGATCTCGCGTTTCACCTCCTATGCAGGATCATGCATGCCGACTCGACGTCGCGAGCGAGCCGCGCTTCACCGCGAGGAAACCGCGCTTCACCGCGCGCAGAACCTAAACGCCGCCGCCTTAATCGCGTTTGCAACGTCCGTGTGTGGCCGCGTCATCGCGCCGACTTCATTTATCATTCCGCGTATAACGCGAGCCCGATCCTCCTGGTTCCTCGGCCCCGTGCACCGCGCCGTTTTCGTAGACTCGCGCGCGATTCATTCATTCCGATCGCACGGGGCTCCTTCGATCCTCGCCGAACGCGAGCCCCATTGTTCCTCCCCCTCTCCCCAGCCCCTCGCTATTCCGCGAACGGCGGGTCAGCGTTATGCTGCCTGCAGGGCCATCCTCGCACCTGACGGRGGGKGGSGGGGGGGGGGGGGGACCTCTGCGCGAGCGAGGGCCGCTCGTAATCGCTGATCGCGCTCGAAAATGAACACGGACGCCGAGTTTTCGTTCGCTCTCTCTCCTTCTCTCTYTCTCTCTCTCTCTCTCTCTCTCTCTCTCTCTCTCTCTCTCTCTCTCTCTCTCACTGAGCCTCATGGTGATCGCGATTAATCGCGGCGCGTGCCCTCCACCCTCCCTCCACCTCCCCCCTTCTCCCGCGAATCCTTGACATACCGACTGGCTTGCTGTCTCGCTCGAGAATTGTGTCAAAAGCACGGCGGTTTTGCGATTTCTGGTCACGCGCGATCGGACATGCCGCCCGTCCGTTCCGCGGAAACGAGGAAGACCTCGTATGTCCGCCAAGGCGGATCGGTGCCAGAGCGGTTACCGCGTCCGGACGGAAGTACTTTCGCCGCGCGGGACTCGTCGTCCCCCGTCGTCCCCCGTCCCCCCTTCCCCACCCCCTCCCCCCGGTGCACGGGCGTTTCTCGCATTAGGATTCGCTTGTGATTAATTGGGCCTCGTTAACACGGGGGAGGAGGTGTGCGTGCGCTGGTCTCGCGCGGGGGCACGATCGTGGCCGGCTCGTCGCAATTTAATCTCGCCTATGGTGTCCGCCCGGAACCTCCCTCTCCCTCCCCCTCCCGCGGCTGGGGTATATTACGATATACGCGTCTGGAATTCGCGGAGTCGAAAGTCAAAGGACGACGATCCGGTCGGAATGAGCGCGCGTAACAGAATGCTACTCGCGATGCTGTTTCCGATGTCGCGCGTATCGCGATGAATCGCCCAACGATCGCGAGAACGCTCTGGCGGGGCTCAACGTGATGTCGGCGGAGGAGACTCGGTACTTTTGTCGCCGACGATACCTCTTAATCCAGATCGAAAATATGTAAATAAATCCACTTGCGGCCCCGGTAGAGCCGGATGCCCCGCACTCTGTATTCCCCGTCGAAGAAGTATTTTAATAGAAACGATTCATCATTCCCGGGGACCCACGGACCCCGGCCAGTCTTTTTCTTCAGCCACGGCGGAGTATGCCGATGCCATGCTCGGCAGAGCTCGCCGACGAGAGATCGCCTCCTCTCCCCGTCCCGCCCCCTTGCCGATCCGGCCGCCCGCGGGATTCAATTTTACCGGATTTCGCGGAATTTCGGCCGCTCGGTTTTGGTTTATCTGCTCGCCCGCGCCCGGGCGAGCACCCCCACCTCCTCCCTCCCTCCCTCCCCCYCTCTCTCTCTCTCTCTCTCTCTCTCTCTCTCTCTCTCTCCTTCCTTCCGCTTCCTTTTTATTCCACGACGGCCCGCTGGAATTATGCGCCGCCGCGAGGATCCGCTCGGCTTTCGCGGAATCTCGCCGGCCCGCCACGCCGCGCGCCGGCCAGCGCGATATGGCTTTTCGTTAGGTTTATGGAATTTATGGAGCGTCGCGGATTTCGATTAGTCGGGACGGTAAATCGCGCGGCTACGAGACGTCACGCGGATAATCCGGATGAGGATTCCGGCCGACGTTCGGCGAGATGGTACCGCGCGATAAACATCAGCCGTAACGTCTGCCTGCGTCTACCCGCGGCTACGCCGCTTTTATTTCCATTTCGGTCCCGTTAATCGTTTTTCTTTTCTCTCCTTCTTTTTTCTTTTCCTTTTCCCTTCCCCTCCCCCCCCCCCCCCCCCCCCCCCCCGCCCCGCCCCCGGGCCACTCGGGCCGCTCGGAAATTATCCCAGAGCCATAACGCGCGGATTTATTCTCGCGAGAGGGCGACAGTGCGCGTTAGACTCGCGCGCGCTGCAATAAAGAATCCTCGTCCTACTCTCATTCTCTCTCCCTCTCCCTCTCTTTCTTTCCCCCTTCCCCTTTCCACCCTCATCCTTCTCATCCTCACCGCGACGAATTTACGCGGCCGAATAAATTTCGGCTTTACGGAATTCCTCGGCCCCGGTCCCGTTCGCCGTCACCTTCCTTTTTCCCGTCTTTGATCGTGCGTGGAGTCTCGGGCGATCGAAACACGCGCGAATCCGGACGGCGGGGCCGCTATCAGGCCGGCCCGTGAAGGAACTCGTTCTCTTCTCTTTCCCTCTGTTTCTCTCTTTATCTTCTTCCATTTGCTCTTTTGTAACTCGGCGCTCTCCGTATGCGCGCGCGCGCGCAGTCTCGCGACTCCGACTCGAGTTCGACGCCTCGTTATGTCAGAGCCGAGCAGATTCGAGGGAATTCCATACGTTCGCTCTCGTTCCGTGTCCTTCCCCCTCCCCCTCCGCTACCGTTGCTCCTCTTGCCGGGAATCGCGAGCACTTTGCGATCACTGTCCGCATTAAATCGCCAAGAACGTTCGATGGCCGATAGTGTCGCGGAGTGGGAGCCTCCTGGAGCGGCCGGACTCGAAATCGCGGATTGGATCCTTGGCTACAGTTTACAATCATCGCTTTACGATCGGAGCGAGTATTGCCGAGATCGAGGAATGTTCCAAGTTTATCGAATGACGTCTCCCTAATGATTTCTGGCTGCTAGATCGCTCGAGCTGCCGCCGCGCGGCGCCGCGTTATCCGGTCCAAACGCCCGGATCCCCTTTCCCTTCCACTTCCTCTCCGTTGGCGGAAAAACGGCGAGGTGCGATGCGACGGGGGGAGAAAGCGCGCGGGGTGGAAAATGCAATGGTTTCGATTGTGTCGCGATACGTGTCGCGACCGGTTTGATATTTCCAACCGGTTTCGGTGCGATGGGCGCGAATTTGCATCGCGTTGCGAAACGTACTCTAGCTACGAAATAAGGCAGAAAGGAGGAAGAGGAGGAGGAGGAGGAGGAGGAAGGCCAGAGAGAGAGAGAGAGAGAGAGAGAGAGAGAGAGAGAGAGAGAGAGAGCAAGAGCGGCACGGGAGCAGCGTCAAACGGGTCTAACGGGATCGCGCGTAATCCAGAAAACTCCGGCTGGATTATCAGCCTAGGCTTGGGCCGCGGTCGCGGACCTTTGGCGCGGGCTTTGCCATCGCGCTCGCGGGGAGACGGGATTTTTCCATTATTCATCGGAAGCCGAGAGCCGGCCGTCACGTCGCGATTGATCCTTTATTGATTTCTTGCGGCCCCGCTATTAAGAATCGATCGAGCCTCATAGCCGATCTTGCGCGCGAATCGCCGATAAAGCGGTTCCGCCCGCCCGCTCCCCCCTCCCCCTCCCGCCGCCGGGGTGTGTATCGGCCGACGAGAGACGATCGATTCTCTTCGATCGACACGACCGATAGTCGCGCTTGTCGTATCGATCCGTTCGATTTCGAGGGGCGGCGTGATGTCTGCGCGATGCACGGCGACGTGGTAAATAATGGGCGCGCGCGATAAGTAAATCGCGTTTTAATAAACAACGCGATCGCTTCACGCCGTCCGCCACGTCACGACGCGCCGACGGCGAGCACGGGCGGGGGGAGGGGCGGATGAGGGGAGTAGGGGCAGGGGCAGATGCCGCTGCTGCAGGCTTGTTGGACTTCCGTTAGCCGCGGCGAGATTCAGGGGAATCGCGCGCGCGCGCATCGCGAGACGATCTGAAATATGGCCGGCCCGACACCCGAGACCCTTCTTCGGGAGGAACGATCGTGTTGCGACTTAACGAAGAAAGCGAGCATTCAACCTCCGTTCACAAGCGTTCCTCCGGCCGAGGAGACGCTGCGTTCGGCCCATAAAAAGCGGCCCGTGGAAGCGCCGATCGTTTCGCTTCCTAAGTGTAACGTTTGCGAGATGGCTCTAATTGGCGTTCGAGGCTGATGAGCGCGTATGCGAGACGCGCGGAATTTCCAATACGCCTCTCTCCGTCTCTCGCTTCCTCTCTCGCTTCCTCACCACTCTCCCTCGCCACTCCCGTGAAATTTGCCCGGCCGCGGACGTTTTCTGCGACGCGTAAAAAACGATTCTGCGAGCATCGCGCGCGATTCCGGCGCGGGAAATTATAAGGGGCCGGCTACCACTTCTTCGAGCCGTAAAAGTTCGGCGGGGCAGGGCAGGGCAGGGCAAGAGATTCTTTCTCTTTTCTCTTTCTCTTTCTCCCGCTAATTCCGCATTGTCCGTATTATCACTCTCGCTGTCCCGCCAAATCGCCGCCCGATGCCCGCGCGCGCGTGCGCGATGGACCTCGCGGCGGAGCTCGCGCGCGGACGCGGGGCTTTCCCGTTTCTCGTTGTCGTCATTATCATTAAAAATGTCCGCCTTTGTCGGGCGCCTTTGCGCCAGCTTGGCCGCGATTATCGGAAAATAAATCACGCTCTCTCTCTCTCTCTCTCTCTCTCTCTCTCTCTCTCTCTCTCTCTCTCTCTCTCTCTCTCTCTCTCTCTCTCTCTCTCTGTCTCTCTGGGACCGTTTTAATATTAAAATCCGCGAATAAAAATGCCGCGCATCCCCGGCGCAACGTGGCCCCGTCCCCTCGCCGCTCGTTACCAGCAATATGGGTCCCTCCCTCCCCCCTCCCCCCTTCTTAGTGCAAGCCACCCCGAATCGAGCGGGGCCAGACCAGTCCAGGCTGCTATAAATCTCGCAAGTTTTAATGCCATGCAGCCTGCACGGCAGCGCCTCCCCTCCCTCCCCCTCGTCTTTCCGTTCTCCCTTCTTCTTCTGCGCGCTCGGACTGCACCCCTCTGCCACCCCTTGCGTTCGCATTTGCATATGCACATAATAGCGAGCGCGGCCTACCCTTTACTATTAATTTTATAAAATAGCTCGGGCCATTTTTGCCGGTCTGTTTCTCTCTCTTCCTCCCTCTCCCTCTCTCTCTCTCTCTCTCTCTTTCTTTCTCTTCCTCGCGTCCCTCCTGCCTTATTTAAATAACGGATTTTCGAAATCTCGTTTCCGGGGCGATCCATGAAGGGGGGGGGGGGATGCCGCACACGTGCGCATCCGAGAAAGAGAGGAGAGAGAGAGAGAGAGAGAGAGAAACTGACTCGTACGGCTGTCGTATACATAAAAGAAGGACTTTGCTAATGTGAATAAAATTTTATACAAATTTCTTACAGATGTACGTCTCGGGTTAAGATTCGATTGAAATCAAGTTTCTTTCGGTAGGCTGAGACTTATTTTCTTGCCTCCCTCGATGAGGGAAAATGTTGCTGTCCCTTAGAGAGAGAAAGAGAGCTCACGATGTGGAAATTGTTACTTGAATCGTTACGAATTCACAATTCCACGCGGTTCCTTCCGCTCGGTTGCGCAACGTAATCATCGATTGATTACTCGGTGATTGCACGGACACGCGTGGACGTTCTCGCTGGTTGATTTCGCGGGAAACGAGGAGGAAGGGAGAGATGGAGGACGAGGGAAACCGGCGTAAAATTGCGCGTTTGAACCTGCTCGCGCCTATTAAGACGTTTTAGCGCGGCCGACCAGCCGACCTCTCCTTTAAAGGCCGAAAAGTCGTCCCCGCCGTCGCCGCGCCGGTTCTACTTAGAGCCGATGGCGGCTTAACTACCGCAACCGTATCCAGGTCTAAATAGTCGTAGTTACGCTAAGTAGCCCTAACCAGATTAGTGAGTCGTTGCATGCTCTATTTTTAACGGCGCGCGCGCGCGCGCGCAGAGGCGGCGAGAGGCGTGTTTTACGGACGCAACGAGGTGCCGATGAACGGGAAAACGAAGGCGGCCGTTGAGACAACGTCGCGCTTTATCTTAATCCTCGTAAATGGAGCGTACCCTCTTCGCGGTCTCCCCCTCACCAGCCTTCCCCCCCCCCCCCCCCCCCCCCCCCCCCCCCGCCCCGCCCCGCCCCGCCCCGCTCGGGCGCAATTTCGCCACCTGATATCGCCGGCCGCGTCGCTCGTTCCTCGTTCCCAGAAGGAACACCGAGAGAGAGGCAGGCTCGCAGCCCTGCCGCGAGCCGATCTATTTCTCCGTTTGATCCAGAGCTCTGCCCGCCCTCCTCCCCGCCCCTACGAGGTGCCTCGAGTGTTTCTACCGCCAGGGTGGCGGGCGCCCCCGCCCCGCCCTCCCCCCCCTCGTCGCGTCGTAGGCCAAACATCGTTGGCGAAACGCGAGAGAGACCGACCGTCGATTCTTTCGGCGCGGCGCAAAGTCCAAATATTAGAAGCAAACATCCTTCCGTCCGGCGAGGAGGGCCGAATTTATTTACATGATGCTCCAGCATTAAATCCAGCCATCCACTTGTCCACGGCCGTGGACCGTGGATGGTGGTGCGCGGGTGGTGGAATTTTATTTCCGCTCGCATTAATTTCAACGGCGCGGGACGACGCGCGGCTTGAAACTGCGAATATTACGAGTTGAACTTTGCTTCTCGGAATTCTATGTTTTTCATTCTTTAATCTTGGTCCTCTCGCGTTTCACAGCATATCTTATGAACACACCCGCCGCCCCTCTCTCGCTCTCTGTTGGTCTGTCGCTCGCCCGTTCTCGCGCGCCGCCTCGACTCGCCGAGAGAGCAAGGTAGAGCGCGAAAGAGTGCAGAAGCAGTCCGTTCCGCTGGTAATCCTCGTGCAACGGAAGAGTATTAAAAAAATACTCGGCCTGCGGGAGAGGCCCGCGCTTTATCTCAGTCACTGACGTTCTCCAGAGAGACGTTCGATGTTGACTCTTGGCTTAGCGAGGATCCGTACGCGAGGAGGGGACGCCGACTGATTACAGAATTATTTAACGTCCAAGATGAATGGAATTTCGCGTATCGAGTTGCCCGAGATGGAAGTTATTACGTAACGCTGCTCCTTTCGGATCATTTGTCGGGCGAGCCGTCGCGCAAACAGCCAGCGCGTTCCTCACGATCGTTCGGCGAATCCGCTCTCGCTGCTCTGTCGAATCGCGCAATCGAATTTGAGCGAAAACGAGACGGAGAGATCGGACGTCGAGACATTTATTCCGGATGTCAAAGCGGACGCGACGGGCTTGGAATTATCGGAGGAGGTATTCCGGAGGTATTCGTCGTGGACGCGAAAGCGATATCGAGCTGTCGCGGTCACGTCCTCTGGGCACCTGGGCCTGAAATTCGTCACGTATATTTAGCGAGGAGCGGACTGGATGCGAGTCGCGCCGGTATCATCCGCTCGGTTTCCGGTCGTTCGTCCCGCCACGATAGACGATTAATATACATTTTAAGCCGTCGGTGGCGAATTTGAATAATCTCCTGCTATTCCGCAGCAGGCACTCCAGAAGCCGCGAGGGCCCCTCCAAGCCCGCCGGGTCTGGCAACATTACGTTCGAGTGTTTGACGAACGAACGAACGAGCGAGCGAGCGAGCGAGCGAGCGAGCGCGTTACGTCGCCGACTTTTTTGTTTCCTCCTTCTGGCATCGGCATCAGCGTCGAGCTATGTCGAGTGGTAGGCCGCTCTCACGGAGCCGAGCAGAGCCGTTGCGTCTCGCACCGAGACTCATCTTCGTTTATCCCATTCGACGTCCGGCCGCGGCTTACGATCGGGCTTCTGAAAATGCGATCCGCGACTGAAAAGGCGGAATCGGACGCGACAAGTCTTCGATTCCCGCCTTGCCGGGGGGACACGGCGGGACACGGGCAGAAACGGCCGTCCCCGTTTTAACGATCGGAGATGCTCGCGCTCTCCTCTCGAGTCGATCATCGCCGGCTTAGATCGCCGGCTTAGATCGCCGGCGAGCGCCGATGCGTGACGCGTTCTCATTAGCAGGCGGTTTGTAAGCATTTTTGCAATTACGCGAAACAAGGCTGCTCAATCTGCATTACGCCGATCGCCCCGAGGGTCTCCCCGGCCAATTTGTTGAACGTTGTAATTTCTTTGTGATTCATCGGACGCCCGGCGAACGCGCTTCTTCGCCATCTGCGCCGGCTATTTTTCACTCGCCTCCGTCTTCATGGGAGTTTCATGGCTCGCGCCAACGGGGAAGAACAACGGTCTCTCTTTCTCTCTCTCTCTCTCTCATCGTTTCCCTTGCTCCGTTCCCGCAAAGGTGACGGGAATGCCCGCGGCCAAGGGCTCGCGGAATCTCGCAACGAGCGATCCTCCCCGCATCGAGCGACAATGCGAATGGAATAACGATTCGCGAACGGCGAACGGCGTTCTTTCTTCTTCTCGAGGGACTCCTGCTCTCCTCGCTCTCGTCCTCGTCGAGAATCAGAAGAGAATAATCTCTCGAGAATAATCGCGGCTTTCCCCGTTCCCGTGCACGGGGTTGGTTGGTCCCGAAATTCGACTCGCGCCACGGAGAGGAGAGATCGCTGGATCTCCAACGGTGTTCGCGCGGGCGGGAGGAGAGAGAGAGAGAGAGAGAGAGAGAGGGTGAGAGGGAGAGAGTGAGAGAGGGAGAGGCAGACAAATCGCGCGGCGGAGAGGAGATAAAGGTTTTCTTTCACGGACGATCGCGAGCGCGGCGATTCGACGATTCCGCTGCGCGTATGCCGCGCGACCTGCACGTACAGAGAGGGTGATAATGTATTCAAGGTCCGCCCCGTGGGTCGTATGGTGGGGTGAAACGGGGCGGCCCGCGCTCCATAGGCACTGTAACAGATGTTAATTATCCCTTCTGTATGTAGCCGGCGGAAAAAGAAAACAAAGAAAAGGAGAAAGGGGAAAAAGAAAAGAAAAGAAAAGAAAAGAAAAAGGGGTTCTGCTGCCCGCGCGCTCCTTCCTCGCGGCTCCTTCGTCGGCGGACCGTATCGTCGGACGATCGTGACGCGTCGCCGCGCGTTCTCTCGCGGCGGCTACGCCTAGCGCGCTCGCGCCAATCGGAGGGCGCGCTCGACTTCGACCGACCCTACTGGCGATTATTCGCATTCGGATCTTCCTGCTGAAATCTGCCGACACGCGCCTACGCGGACGCGCGCGCGTTAGCCTGGGCGCGGGGCAGAAATAACAATGAGCCCCCGGGAGAGGCGTCCGGAGGCCGGGGTGGCGGCGGGGGTGCCGCCGGTGGATGCGTGGCCGCGGCGGCGATATCGGCGACGACTGCACTTGCTTCCCCTGCTGCACCTACGCGGCTGGCAGCCGCGCAGCGGTTGCCCCGCCGCACACGAATCACCCTCATTAAATCCGCGCGCCGTTATTGCGTCGTCGCGTCGGAAAGGATCCTCGTTTCTCCGAGAGATCGGGAGAAACTGGCGATCCACTGGCGATCCACCCGCGGGAGCTCAGACGATCGATCGTGATCGAAACTGCGTCACGTGTCGCGATTGACCCAGGCTGGCTTAATTATTCGCGATCCGTCCGTCATTAGCGCGTCGCTGATTAGATTGACCCAGACGGGCTATCGTCTTTGGAATACTGGAGTGTACGGGCTTTCAGCCGATCGGAGATGCCCCATCCTCAATGACGAGGACGACGTTGACGACGACGCGAGCATCGCGAGCGGCGAGCATCAAGGCGCGATATTAATATGAGACAAACTGGCGTGGCGAGCGAGCTACCTAGCCATTACCGCTCTCATCTCGCGTATGACGTGGCGCGTATCTGAAGGATGCGGTCCGGTATCGCGCCGGGGGTCAAAGGGCGCGCGCCAAAAGCGGCAAACGGCCGTAGGCGAGTACGCGCCTACCAGCGGCGGCGGCGGCGGCGGCGGCGGCGGCGAGAAGTCATTTTCCGACGGATTGAAATTCCATTCCGCTGTTTCTCAGTGCGAGGCAGCCAAACCCGGGACGCAGAGAAAGAGAAACACAGAGAGAGAGAGAGAGAGTGAGAGAGGGGGGGGGGAAGGAGAAGCGAGAGCCGTGAGGCCATGAAATGACAGTTAGTACGGGTATAACCCCTCCGAGATAAACCCTTTCGATTGGTCGGACGTTAATGCTTATCACGCCGTCTGCGCTCATCACGTCCTTTTATTGTTCCTTTCTCATTTCTCATTTCTTTTTTCTCCTCGCCGGTGGTTCTTCCCCCTCCGCCGGCCCTCGGTGGTCGCTCTCGCTCTCCGGTTGGCGCGCAGCATTTCCGGCGCGCGTGGACGCGACGGCGTGTAATGGGCGCTTAAAGGTCCGCGCATTCCAATAACCGAGAAACGAATTGTCGCGCACTCGCGACGCGTTATCGCGCGCGCCGGTCCGCCGGTCCGCCAGCAGCGTCTCGGCGGCGACTCGGCAGCAACCGGCGCTCGTATATCACTGGTAGCTTTTGTTACGGCAACGTGCCTTTGTTTTCGCCTCGTTTTCGCGATTCTCTCTTACGTCTCCGCGGTCTCCGACCGCCTCGCGCAAACCGGAGCCGCAAACGGCGCGCGTCGGCGGCCGAGCGCGCTGTCGAAACAAGCAAGGGAGACTCGCCGCGTGCCCTTCCGCCAAGTTCCGGAAGTCAGTGAGTGTCGCGCGCTCCAAGCACGACGAGCCTGGATAACGTTTGCGTTCGCGTTCTGTTGCAGGATGCGGTGAGGAGCCGGCTGCATCGCCGGGAGCTTCGAGATGTCCGCCGTAACCAGCCCGTATGGCCCCGGTAAGACACGGAGTAAGGACGGACGCTTCCCCGCGTCCGAATCGCTCCGAAATCTCCTCGCCCCGAGGCCGTCCGACGGAATTGTCGCCAAACGACAGGCGACAGTTAACCGGGACACGTAACCGACTCCAGCCGTGGAATGCGCGAGTCGCGGGCGGGGAGGGGGGCGCCGTAACCGGGCGCGATTGTTATGGCGGTCGACGGGTCTCCGCGATCGCGCTAAGGATTCATCCTACGCGAGGCGGGCGCGCGCGCGCGAGCGAGCGAGCCGAGTGAAAGCAGTCGCGTGAGCGCGAAACGCGCCGTCAATTCCGCGCGTTCGCGCACGCGGGTCGCGTTCGCGCGCGCGTTCGCGCGCGCGCGGGATTGTATAATTGGCGCTAAAAGTTGATATCTATTAACTGCGATATGAGAAACGAGCAACCCGCCGCGCGGCATCGCCTTGAACAAGCCAGCCGCGGCGCGTTCGTTACGCGGAATTAGCGACTATTGTCGCCCGTACCTTCGCGCCGCGAATGTCGCGGCGCGAGTTCCCAAGCCTCGTCCGGCAGATTTAAACGCGGCGCGGGGCGCTCTCTCTCTCTCTCTCTCTCTCTCTCTCTCATTAATATCACGCGTATTCACGTGGTAGTGGTAGTGTGACACGGTAGGATTAAAGCGGCTTATCCAAACGAGACGATCCAAACGTCCGAATGAATTCCATCTTTCATCAGCGGAGATGCTTTCCGACTCGGTCTACAACTACGCGACGACGACCCGACGGGGCGCCGCCGATCAGGACAGCGACTCCCAGTACGAGGCCCAGGCCCAGCTGCAGATCACCAGCAGCATCCAGAGCAAGCCGCGCAACAAGCGGAAAAACTTCAAGCCGATAAGCAGCCGGATGGCGGAGGTGTCCGACGAGTCGGACAGGGACGACGACGAGCCGGAGATCGTGGAGGAGAGCTCCAGCGAGATCCTCGAGTACGAGAGGAAGACGATGCTGCTGCCGGCCGAGGAGAGATCCAAGCAGCAGAGGCTCAACAACAACGAGGTCAGCCCGATGGATCTCTCGGTCGCCACCAGGCCGCCATCCTCCGATGCCGACGACGACAGCGCCGACTCGCTCAGGCACAAGTTTATCCTCGAGCAGCTGAGGTCGCAGAAACTCTACTCCCCTGGCGCAGAGGTAGGTCGCGATCGATTCGGGCTCGTTTTGCGACGAGAGAGACGAGCTCTCTCGTCGAGCTTCTTTTCCACTTTTGTGTGTGCATGTATCTCGTGTCCAGGTGAGAAGCCCGAATTCCGATTCGTCCGAGAGGAGCGGCAGCGGCGTCCTGGACGCCGAGTCCTCCCGCCTGGACGATCAGTTCGAGGACGAGCGGGGCAACGACGAGGTCGACGGCGAGGTCGAGATCGAGGAGCGGAAGCCGTTCGAGGGCATGAGGGAGTACGCCGAGTCGACCATGCAGGAACTCCTGGCGATCTACGGGCTGGCGGGAGGCGAACTGGCAAAGTCGGTCAGCAGGCAACTGCCGCCCACGTTCCTGAATCCGAGCGCCGGTCAGCAGGCTCAAGGTGAGTCTGGTTGGTCTTGGATCGTCGTCGACGACGCGACGAATGTTTCAGGAGACCCAGAGATATCCATCCGGTCCGAGAGAGAGAGATATCGTACTCGTTGCTGGTATTCCGAGCGGCTGTCAAAACCGTCGCCATCTTCACCCGTTATAAATAACCATCGGGAGCCAAGTTCTGGCTGTCCCGCTCTTTTTCGACGTCGCGCGGCAATTAGAGGACGCCGGCATCGGCATCGGCAGAATCCGCGCGTGCTAGCCGCGCGATTGGTTGGCATTGAATTCGGGGTTGGCGCGAGATCGATCCTCGTCGTCCGCGACTGGCCGCGACGAGAGCCCCGCTTTGGCCGGGGATCAATTCCGCGCCTCGCTTCCCGCTAGATTTATCGTCGATCTCGAGCGAAATCTCGACGTAACGCGCTAACCGTGACGCGCGCTTTCCATGGACCGCGACCGACCGCGCTCCGCTGCGAGCGAGTTTCGGGGACGGACGCGTAATCCGCAATCCCGAACGTTGCGGCAGCGAACGCGAGCGCTGGTAGCCGCGATGCTCCTTCGATACGATATGAATTAGAGAAGCCTCTGCCGAGCGTCGTCGGCCGGCCGTTACGTCAGTCGGCATCGCGATAAACGCGATGCACTTCTCTCCAGCTCGCGCCCGCGAACCGGCGAGAGGAGCCCGTCTCTCGGGAGGGAGAAGGAGCAGCGAGGCCCGAGCCCGGCGGGGGGGAGGGGGCTGGCGGGAGAGGGTCGGTCGGTCGGGGCGAGGGAGAGGGAGAGGGAGAGGGAGAGAGACTTTCAGCCGGGACTGTACGTGCACCAGAACAGAATGTGGCACTTACATATTGCCGGTGCATCGCATATGTGCGCTCACGTGAATATGCGATGGCTCTCGCAAGATGGCCGACTTATAACTCATAAAGTCGGTCGGTCCCGGCTGTGCGCTAAGCGTCCGACCCTAAGCGATCGATGGACGGATGCCTTCGAGATCAGCAGGCAGCGTTTCCCGTTGCTCGCTCGCTCGTACGCGCGCAGCGATCGGCGTGGGTTGACGCTCTCGAGAATTCCTCGCGGATCCTCGAGGTCCCGCTCGGGACTTGACTCCTCGCGCGTTCTCTCCTCTCGGCATCACCTCGGACGCGAATCGCTCGCACCGACAGAGCGGCCTCCGAAAATTTCGCGAAACGCGAGATGGAGATAACTCGGCAAGCTCGCGTCTCCCTCGCCTCGCGTGATGATCAATCGGTGGATTAAACGGCCAGCGCGAGAGCTCTCGAATGTACACGAATGTACATTCGGGTTCATCGATTCATCGATTCAGCGAGAAAGGGAAAGGGAACGGTAGCGAGCCTTTGTAGAGCCCTTCCCGATCCGAAATAGAGCAGGAAATACATGTAGCGTAATAGCGTACGTCGCGTACGCGAGATACGGGGACGCTCGTTGCGTCGATAGCGTTGAACGATGACCGAGGCGGGGAGTGTCTCTCGCCTTTTCATCCGCTTTGTCTTGCAACGCCGCAGCGCCTCAAAGCGTTCGCCACCTACGTGCAGGTGACGCGGAGCACGAGACGGCCGGACGTGTCGTTGCGATTGATAAAAAATGCAACGGAGAGAGGAAAGAGGAGAGAGGAAAGTAGAAGAAGAAGACGGAGGAAGACGGAGGATGACGCGCTCCGGCGCGTGTAATTTATCACGTAAAGGAGCTCGGAAAGCGGCAAAGTGTTGCTCGACAATGACACGTTGGCCGAGAAAAACGGCAAAAACGGCGGCTGGACGATAGCATTTTTTGGGACGAACGTCGCTCACTCGTGTGAACTGTGTGCCTCGGCGCTGCCTGATCCGCGCGCGTAAATAACGCTCGCACCCCCTCCCCCCTGCTGCCACCCCCCCTCTTCTCACGTAACATTATTCGTTCTCCCGTCCCACGGGACATGGATTATCGCGCCTCGCGTTTTAATCCCCCGAGCCAGCCGGTCGCGGGGATCCCCGCGGATGCAAATCCGACATCTGGAAATGCCCTGGAAATGACGTCACTTTCACGCCGCGCGCCCCCCCCCCCGTTTTTCTTCTTGTTGCATCGGCCAACGGTTAATTTATGCTGCTGACCTATATATCCCTCCGTTGTTCGACGTACGTTTGTTGGTACGGCTGTTAGGCCGATCCACGTCTTACCGAGTTAATCGGTCCATTTCATGGCGCTGCGATATTGAGGCGATACGTCAGAAGAATGAAGAGAGAGAGAGAGAGAGGGGGGGGGCGGGAGGGGGAGGGGTGCGTATCAGTGCCGTACAATCGCCACGCGGTCGGGCGGAGGGCGATAATCTGGCGCGAAGAAAACTGAAAGCCAGAAAACTCGTCTACGCGCGCGCGCGCGCGCGCGCGGGTAGACGCGGGTGGACGCGGACGCGGAGTTTCGGAGGGGGAGGGGGGAGGTGGGCGGGACCCGAGAGGGGCTCGAACGAGGGGGCTGCAGGGTGGAAGATACCGCGGTGCCTCCGCATGAACCCATTAATCATTCCACTCGGATAAAAGGCAGCAAGGATGAAAAGAGAAGACGGACAGTCGGACGGCCAGCGGGCAGGCACGCAGCCAGCGGATGCTGGAAGGAGCTGGAAGGACAGTGGGAGGGCGGGAGAGGAAGAGGTCTCTTCTTCTCTTTCTACGGCTCGCTGCCTCGCTCGCGGCCGCGCGCGCGCGCGGCATCATTTTTTACTCTTGTCCTTTTCGAAATTCGTCGGACGCCTCGCCATTGTCAGGGCCCGCGAAGATTCTCGGGAGACAGGGCCCTCCGTCCCGGGGGCCCACGGGACCAGATTCATTAACTGATAGCGCGCAGCTATCCCCTCGGCTCGATTGCGATGTTTCTTAACGATATCCATCCGCGACGTCGGAAGAATGATCGTCGAATGCCCACCCGTCGGGCGAGAAAATCCGTCCGGTCCCCGAGATCGGCTCGACGTATCGCGCGGATTCTTACGTTACGGCGCGCAGTAATCGCGGCGGCGCCCCGACGAGTACTTAATCGCCGCGAACTTCCCGAAGGAGGAAGGGCACTTTTCGAGACTAGCCCAGTGTTCGATCCGGTTGTCTCCGTTGTCTCTGTCCAATTGTCGCTCCCTGACGGGCCCTGACGCGAAAAAACATCGCGCAGCGAAACTTTCTCTCCGTGGAAAGTCCTTTGACAAACGGAGCCGGCCCCCGTTTCTCGAGAGAAGAAACGGCCGCTGCGAACCCTTCCGTTGAGAGACGCCGAATTCAAAAAGCCAGCTAACTCGACCGCTATTCAACCCGATCTGTCGTATCTGCTGGTCGGGTTTAATTCGAGACGCGCTGCCAGCCGGACGAGAGGGACGGGGGAATCGCTGCTACCGCGGCGAGGGGACTCGCGGGGTGGACGGGGTCCCCGGATCAGACCTGGTTACGAGCTTTTATGTCTCCGAGCGCGTACGTATCTCGCGTATACGTATGAGTCGGGTAGCGCGACGACGGTTTCCTCGAGGACGTTGCGAGATCGAAATCGGAGCTTCCTCCTCGAACGGGGACAAAGGGAGCTCTCAGGGTGAATCACGGCTGGAGATTTCGGATGCCCGGCCAATGGCGCTGCCGGGAATGAATTTTGTGCGCGCGGAAAACGGGCGGGGAGAGAAGAAGGCAGCAACGGATAGGTGCTGCCTGCCTGCCTGAGGAATGCGATGCTGACTCGCGAATCGCCGCATAATTCCGGGATTTTCTGTCCCGGATTTTGGCTCCTTTGTCACTCGCCGACTCGCCGACTCGCCGCGAGACACCAATCTTCCTCGCGATTTCCATCGGAAATTTCTTGCGCGACAGGCAAGATATCCGCCTGAAGGAATCCGATCGAGAAGATTTTCAGCCGCGCACCAAGCTGAAAGCGAACGAAGAGAAAGACGCAGGCGGCGAGAAGATCGACGTGTCTTGCGAGACGCTGATCGGCGCTGGATTCCCTCGCTACGACGAGATCGTGAAACGTTTTATGAAAGCTTTTATGAAAGGCTTTACGAGCCACGGACCGAACTGGGGCCCCGGCTTCGCTTCTGCTACACACGTGCTGCTACGGCTATGAGTCTCTCCCCCCGAAACCCCGCGGGGCCCGCTGCGCGCCGGTCCTCCTCTCCTCTCTTTATCTTTCCCTCTTCTCAGCATCGGGACGCGTTTTCTCTATCGATCCTCGAAAGTACCTCGTTTTTCATCATCATCGTATCCCGTCGTCGATATTCTCGTCGACTATCGCGTCCTTCTCGTCTCTATGCTCTCTCTCTCTCTCTCTCTCTCTCTCTCTCTCTCTCTCTCTCTCTCTCTCTCTCTCTCTCTCTCTCTCTCTCCCTCTCTCCCTCTCTCTCTCTCTCTCTCTCTCTCTCTCTCTCTCTCTCTCTCTCTCTCTCTCTCCCTCTCTCTCTCTCTCTCTCTCCCTCTCTCTCTCTCTCTTCTGCTGCTTTCTTTGTTATCCGCGCTTCTCACGCGCGGATCTCCTGTTTTCCTGAAAACTCGTCTCTCGCGACGACTGCGACGAAGGAAGAAGGAGGGAGGAGGGGAGGGAAGCGCACGAAAGGAGAGTCGAGCGAGATCGATCGAATTTTCGCGCTCGATTTTCCTCGAAAGAGGCCCGACGTTTTTCTACGTCGAGCGCTCGTACGGAGCCTCGCGCCGTTCGCCGCGTTGACGTCCGCTTCCGGGTCAATTGGATCTCCTCAGCTTTTTTGTTCTCCAATTAAGTTCTGAGTCAGAAACGGGCGGCGGCGCGGGGGGAACGGGGCATGATGGAGCTCTATTGACGTTGGACGCGGTACAGTCCGGGCGGCAGTAGTCGGAGACTTTGCGGCGATTTCACGCGAGAACTCCCTCTCTTCGTTTCTCCTTTTCCCTTTCCCGATAGCGATCGGAACGCCGTCGCACTCGCGAATCTTATCTCGCGACGATTACAAATCGTCGCACCGACGAACTTTGACACGCGCGCCCCGACTAGCAGCGAAGCGCACGGCGATCATCAAGTTAAGCCGCCGATTATGAGCACGATTATTATCGTCCGCGCTTATTACGTGGCAGGATCAGTTTCTGCGGCATCATCGATGATGCCGCTCGAGGATTAACGCGGGAATCCTCCGTAATGAAATTTAATGTTGCCGGTTGAAGGACAGTCGATCTTCAACCGGCGCTCGAACGAAATCAATTGAAAAAGAAAAGTACCCCGCCACCATCCCTCTCCTCTCCTCTCGCTTTTCGAGAGCCGCGAGATTACAAATCGCGCGCCGCGCGCGGGAAAAAGTCTATTAGGCCGGCGCAGCCGCGCGTCGCGCGTATCCGCGCGCGATGAAATACCTTCCCCGCGCCGTCCGCTTCTGCGTCCCTTCTCCGCTCGCGCGCTCCCCGCCCGCCCGCCCGGTCAGTCCCTCCTCCGACTTCCCCGCGGCTGCCGCGGCATCTTGTTTATTTTGCCCGTCAGCTCGCTGACACTTGGACATTCGTTTAAATTTAGAATTCAATAGGTTCCTTTTACCGGCCGCACTTTCGTGCCTTAACGGATTCCCCGCTCGCCGAAGATTATTTGTTTAATTCCAGCTCGACGTCGATCTCTCGGCGCGGGTTTCCCGGCCGCGGGTTTCTCGTCCCCGGCTCCGACGGCTGTCAAACCCGGAACTCGCTCCTCTTGTGCGCCTCGGCCTCGTGCCGTTTCACGCCTAACGCACTCGAGTGCGCGTGCGTCTCTCGCCTCGGCGCGGCGGCCACTCCAGAGCAAACCGATGACAAACATCGCGCGAACGGGCGCTTTTCAACGGTACCTTAATTATCATTATCTTATCTCCCCGTGTCTCCGTGGATTACCTTGGCAGCGATTGCGAGCGTTAATTCTTTGATAGCGCGGAATACAGATAGACATAACCACCGCGTGGAATTAGATTATGGAGTTGAGCGTACGGAGGGCGAATCGCAGCCCGATCGAATTTCGAGGCGATTAATCAGTTTCACGTGTCAACGCGGAGGATCAAGGCGCGCGAGGCGGCCAAACGATAAGACGCGGCTCGCCGGCCGTTTATTCGCGCGAACGCGCGACACGGAGGCAAGCAAGCTATATAGGCAACGTGAGCCGAAACGTGAACAGATTTCCGCGAGTTCTCACAACCGCCCCGAGACGACATCGTTCTTCGTCTCCGTTGTCGGAGCGCGGCTCTCCTCTCTCGGCGTAAGTGCACCGATCGCTTTATTACTTTATTTCGCGCCGTGCATCCGCTCGCGCACCGCTGGCGAGGTGCGAGTTTTACGGCCGCGTCCCCCCTTGTGTCATCCTCTCTCGCCGACGACAAGTAGTTGCCGTCGAATCAATGGACCGCTGGATCCGCTGTGGATGCTGTGCGGCTCCGCTGGCGGATAATTTCAGCTTTTACGAGTACCGGTTCACGAGTTACCGAGATCACTGACGCGCGCTCGGCTTTCCGTCCCATTCGCGGAAATCGCTTTCCTCGTCGCGATTCCGAAACGGCCAACTCGCCGCCGGTGTGAGTAGTCAACGGAGTAGTCAGCGCCCGTGTGATTGATTTTTTTTCTCAATCGTTTTTTCTTTCCTCGCGCATGATCGATGCGATCGGTTCGAGGCGGCCGTTAATTGCCGTGAAGGATATTTCGTTGGCGTTTCTCATTTTTATCAATCGGCTTCGGAGACCGCTTGCCCAACGCGAGTAACGTCAGCCCCCTCCCCCCCCCCCTCGTACTTGCCGTGAAATCTTGGAGATTAGTGCGTCGAGATTAAGGTCGCCTCTGTGGAGATGATGAGTTGAAAATTTATATCTCGTTCGCGGCACTCCTTTGCTCTCGTCGCTCGCGGTGTCGATAGTCGAGTGAAAAAGGCGATCTCCCATTAGCATTTCCACGGAGACTCCGCAGGCCCGATTAATTTTTCGAATGATCCTTTCCACCTTTGGTTTCGTCGATACTGAGATAGTCCGAGAAGGAAGGAGAAGGATTGAGAGACAGGGAAGAAGAGAGAGATAGAGAGAGAGAGGAGGTGCATCGCGGCCGAGAAGGCCCATTAGGCCTTGCGGGCGCGGAGGCTCCGTAGGTCCCTTGTCAGTCTCCGAAAACCAGAAAGTCAGCTTGTCAAATTAATCACGGATGACCAATCCATCAGGAGGCATTCCTAGCCCAGGAGGATCTCCGTCGTTATCGTCCTCGTCGTCGTCGTTGTCGTCGTCGTCGTCGTCGTCGTCGTCGTAGCTATCGTTTTCTTCTTCTTCTCCTTCTTCTTCTCCTCCTTCACAGTCAGCTACCTCGTGGTGTCGATCTGCTCGTCAGTTGTCGACCGGAGAAACTAGCTCGGTGACCTCT
This sequence comes from Eciton burchellii, assembly GCA_020341155.1. Taxonomy (NCBI): domain Eukaryota; kingdom Metazoa; phylum Arthropoda; class Insecta; order Hymenoptera; family Formicidae; genus Eciton; species Eciton burchellii. Next base: position 3,415,752 of record JAHMML010000011.1, read on the forward strand.
CAAATCCTTTCTCCGTTCGGACCATCGAGCCGTTGCCTCTCGCGACGATCGTTTTCGAGCTGTAATTAATTAGATTGAATAATTAGGAATGACTCGCGTCGTCATTCACGTCGCAAGAGCCGAAGCGCACTCGCGAGAGAGAACGGGTGCCGATAGCCCTTCGCACCTCTCGCGGTCGCCGCTCCGCTTCTAGAGAGCGTCTCGGAGGGAGGGGAGGGGAAGGGGAGTCCTGTGCGAGACGAGCGTGCGACGGACGACGTGCGGGAAAATGAGAGGGCGGATTCTCGTGGGAGTGCGGCCAGCCAAAAACACATGGCACTGGTACAGTCCGTGAAGGAAATGCGATCCGCTCCGCGGGATTTCGCCGCTCGCCCCGTGCGCGTGCTTTCCGCTTCCCGTTTTTACGGTCGATGGCCGGATCGATGATCGGCCGCGAGGCGAATCGCTGTCCGCGAGACGAATCCCTCGGCCAAAGCCGAGCGGCGATTCGATTCTAACGAATCGGTCATCGCGTGCGAGATCCATCGCTCGATAGATCGCGATAGCGCACGTCAACGGCGTTTGTCGGCGATTCGTTGCAGGAGAGCAACGAATCTCTACGCTCGCGAGAGCGCCGATATTGCCGGCCCCTGCGTGAAGGGCTCGCTCGCGCGCGGAGAGTAATCGCGTCGCTCCGGGACGACATCGCCAAATAAAGGGTTAAGGGCCGTGCCGAATCTCGGGAGCCTTTTATCCGGGCCCGATGCCCCGGATGATGAGAGGGGGAGAGAAAAGACCCGCGGAAACCAGTTTGTCCAACCTAATACGGTGCCCGTATTGCATCGGCGGTCTTAATGAACTTCTAGCTCTTTCTTCCTCTCTCTCTCTCTCTCTCTCTCTCTCTCTCTCTCTCTCTCTCTCTCGTCGGTTCTCTGTCTCGCTCGCGTTCGCTGCTGTCCTTCCCTTTCGTTCCGAGGATTTTCCGCGGGGATGCATATGCCCCCGCCGAACACGGCTTACGCGGGAGCGGCGAGGCGGGAAATCATTAAAAAGGCACGAACGCTGGTAGCAAATATGACAGATATCGCAAACGTCAATTATGCGTGTCCTACTTCGCGTCGGTGACGCGGGGAGGGGGAGGAGGAGGCAGCGTTGCGATTCTTGCGTCGACGAGAGTCTTTCTCGTGTGCAAACACGATGGCGGGAACGTTACCGACTAGCTCCCGGTAACGCGTGCTTGCGCGTGTTTTATGAAAACATTTCTCGCGGCAACAATTTTCGTGACGCTCGTAACGGTTGAGCAGGAGCGAGAGGAAGAGGTGAAGGAGGAGAAGAAGGAGGAGGAGGAGGAGGAGGAGGGGAGGGCGCTCGTAAGAGGCATTAAAGCTGGCCTAATCTTAATATTCAAATCCTGCGGCGAAACCGCGCGGTACGGCAGGCGCGGGGGAGGGGGAGGCGGGAGGCGCGATCGAGGGAGGGGGGGGCGGACGGCGGCGGCGGCGGCGGCGAGATGGGATCCGTGGATGGAGGAGCGAGAAGGAGCGAGAGCGGCCGCGCACAACCGATTCTCGAACTCATAAATTTTAAATTATATCAAGCAAAAAGAGAGAAAGGACGCGCGATGAGACCCGACCTCGGCTAAAATAAAAGGAACACGCGGGGTACTCCTTTCTCGCTGTGGTCGCCGGTTGCTCCAGAAAGAGACGAAGCGAGAGAGAGAGAGAGAGAGAGAGAGAGAGAGAGAGAGACGCGAACTCGCCGAGCGCGCTCGGGACGCGAATAGAGGGACCAACATCCAACGAGAAATTATTCTTACGTGACGTGTAAGGGCTCTCTCGATCCGCATGTTTCGGATATACACGGCAATACGCGGAAACGCTGGAATCGATATGAAAAATCGAGCGCATCGTTCCCCATCGTTAAGGTCGCGGGCGATGCATCACAGCGCATCACGATTAATTAATTCCGCTTGATTTGCATACGTGTCGGATGATCGGAGAATATATTTCCGTCTGGTTCCGCGGCCGCCCGAACGGCGGCGGAGGGAGAAAACCGTAAAGCCCGGTGCCCCGCCGCAAAAACGGCGAGACTAAAGGCCACTGTCAGGGAATTATTAGGGTTTCTACGTCGTAAGGCCCCGCTGGCAGCAGACGAGCCAGCCAGTGGAGGGGCAGAGGGGTCTCATTGCCTCGACGAGCGTTTTCCATACGCGAAACCGCTTTATGGAGAGAGGTCGTCGCTACGAAATTTCAGGGGACCCCGTTACCCCCGTGTGCGCCGGGCGGGGCCCCGTCGAGTCGAATTTCCGGCATTAATTCGACATTATGCTATATTCAAATCCGTGCCGTGGAATTTTTTCGGTATAACGAGATTCTACCCGGGGCCCCTCCGGCCTCCCTTCCGAGCGAGGCGAGCCGCCGAACGCGCCCCCTCTCCCGCCGCTTCGCCCGCCCTCCACCCTCCCTCCCTCCCGTGCCGTGTCCCTTGTTCCCTTTACGATGCGCGAGGCTCGAGCTCGCTTCATTATAGAAAATTGCGGAATGTGCCGGAGTGTCATTTTCTTTTTATTATCATGCTAATGCCCCGCTGGCCCCTCCTGTCATCCTGGCTCGCGCGATCAGGCGCGCCTCTTTTCACTCGTATCGATCGACGCGCGTTCACGTTCGTAATGACGCTCATGATGAAAGCAATGCTGCTCGATGCTGCTGCTTTTTAGCGGAGATCGTTACCGTTATCGGAAACTCGAGACGCACCGAGTTCAGCGCTCGGACGCGAACGCTCGCCCTAACATCCGGGACGTGGGTCGAGATACTTCACGAAATATTTCGTGGCACGGCATCTCGTGGGTCGAGAATACTTCGTCTCGCAAGAGCCCTCGTTGAATCGGACGCGAACGTACGGCGATGGACGACAGAGGCTGATCGCGCGCGCGCGCGAAGACCGCCGAGTAGCGCGCGCGGCGTTCCTTTGTTCGCGGCCAGTTTCATTTTTCGAGTATGGAGGATAATTAATCTTGGGTGGGCATAAAAGGGTTTTCGGGTTCGGCCACGAGAAAAAATGAGCGCAGCTCTGGCGTTCGGTCGCGGTCAGTTGTGTTCGCTGGCCCTTTTTTCTCCCCTCCCCCYCCCCCYCCCCCGCCGCCGCCGCCGCCGCCGCCGGATCCTCTCCGCGTCTCCCTCTCTCAACCCCTCCTCACCCCCCCCCCCAACCCCACCCTCTCCTCCCTCGGGCCCCGCATGGACTCGTGCCCCCGCTCTCATTCTCTTTTCGTTTCCATCTTGACGTTTCCTCTCCTTCTCGCCTTCTACCTTTCCCGTCTTTTTCCGCTTCGGGAAGATCTCGCCCTTTCCTCTCTCGCCTCCCACACGTATGCAGCACCGCGGGGCCCTACGACCGCCGTCTCGTAACCCCCGTCGGCCGGTGGCCGAGATGCAACCATCCCCCGCCGCCGGTCTCCTTTTTTTTTTCTGGAATTTGAGTCAATAAAAAATCGCTTGGAACAAAGAAACGAACGGCCGCCAATTTCTCACCGGATAATGCGCGGGCCCATCGGCCCGGGGGAGAAGGCTAATCACGGCTGGGCATCTCGACTTCTGTTAGGTGTTAAAAATGCACCCCGCGGGGCCCTGCGTTCTTTATCTCGCGGCCGGGTCCCGTGATTCGGAGGGGGACGACGTTAAATATTAAAATTTGGAAACGTTACACCGGCCCGTGCACGCTCCGCTCGGGATTCCGGTGCGGGGGAGTGGGGGCGGGGGGGGGGGGGGAAGACCGCCGCGATAAAGAATGACGGAGATTCGGACTGACGATGCGCATCAATCGGATCCGCTCTCCCCCTCGCTCGCTCGCTCGCTTGCTCGCTCGCTCTCTCTCGCGTTCGTCACGACGAGCCCGTAAACACATCTGTTCGTTTCTGCATTACAAATCTCGGACTGTTCTCGGGCACTCGGTTCACCCAGAGAGAGAGAGAGAGAGAGAGAGAGAGAGAGAGAGAGAGAGAGAGAGAGAGAGAGAGAGAGAGAGAGAGAGAGAGAGACACCCGACACCGAGTAGTCTCATTTCTCAGTCTCGTTTCCGCGGGAAGCGCGATCGCACTAACGGGACGTCCGCACTAACGTGACGCGTCCCGCTTTCGTCACGGTCGATATGTCGCTGGCGATTAAACGATTACGATACGATCGTAGAGAATCTCGGCGAGAGAGTATACCGCGGCTACGTCGGATTTCCGTTCGCGCAAGTAGATCCCCCCTCCCCCTCCCTCCCATCGCGATCGGTTCCTCGGATGGATGATGCATCGGGCGCGTCGCGATCGGGAATCGCTCCGGCATTCAGGTGAGCGGCGGCTCACTTCCGTCGACGATTCCGGGTTGGACGACGAGCCGCCGGACCACGTATGTAGTCAGGCACGCGTAACGCGAAGCTCTGAAACCGCGCGTGTTCCGTTACACGACGACGCGCTCGAAATTCGATTCTGGCGAGAAACAAGAAAGCCGAAGCCGCCGGGCCGCCGGTAATCTTACTTTTGTGTTTGGAATACCGAATTTACGTAACCTGGGCGCGCACATCGGAGATCGTGTTTTGAGAGCCACGCGATCCGCGCCAGTAGTTGCTCGCGCTGGCGGTTATCGCGCGCCTCTCTCTCTCTCTCTCTCTCTCTCTCTCTCGCTTCTTTTCCTCTTCTTTCTTCCTTTATCACCTCGTGTCTCACCTCGCGTAGCCCGAGAGCCCGTTATCCCGTTGCAATTTCCTATCTCTCTTTTTCTTTCTTTTTCTCTTTTCTCTTCTCGTTTCTCTTTAACTCGTACCAGCCGAAAGGCAAGCGCCGATGTGTTTCCCGGTGTGTTTTCTCACGCGGAAATCCGAGAGCGTGCAAGCAGCAAAGCGGCTCTCGCGGTGACGACGATTACTCGGATTTCTCGACGGAGAAGGAGTCGCGTCCTCGCGTCTCGATTTTCCTCTCATTGACGACGCGGCAGACTGCGCCAGTCAGCACCTTTCGTTCCGGCCCTTCCGATTCTCTTCCCGGAAGAGGAGACTCCACCGAGATTCCACCGCTCGCACGAGGAGACGGGACCGGGTCACGGGGGGAACGAAAAGGAAGAACGGTACCCCACCGAGGTGGTGCGCGTGAATCCCTGCGGGTCACGGGGGGAACGGCGTTTTACCGACTATTAACTCACTTTTACCCCTGTTTGGTACCCCTCGCGGCCGGGCCGAGGGAAGGATCCGCAAGCGCCGACGAGATAAAAAGAAAAAGGAAAAAAAAAAGGAAAGAAAAAAGAGAAGAACGATGGGGGAACGCGGTGCACGCGGGGATTCCTCTCCTCTCGCGTATGTGTATTTCTTCCCCACTCGACTGCGCTGCCCGCGTAATCTACTGCCGTTTCCTCCCTCCTCCTCTCGCCCTCCCTTCGCTCGCCTTTTCCCCTTCCACCCCCCCGCCCCGCCCCCCGCCCCCCGCGATATTACTCTTTCCGCTTTTCTGGACTTGCCGGGACGGACGCGTGCAGGTAGCGGCGGGGCCACGCTACCTGCGAGCGACTCCTCGACGACGAGGGGGGAGGGGGGAGGGGGCTGGATTTAAAAAAAAAAACGCGAGATCTCTCCGGGGGCCACGCTCGATTTAACCCCTGAGAAAAATCGCGCGCGACCCCGCCCGGAGTCGTCGCAGTCGATCTCGGGGGTTAACCGATTTCCCTGCGAAATTTGAAATCCGAGAGCGCATTTTTTTCCTCCTCTCTGCCTTCTCTACCGCCGCTCTCCCCGTCGGTGCGTATGACCCGAGCGGTGCACCCGTTTAAGAGTTTAAGTATCTCGTAAAAATGGGCTCGAAGCGGGGATACCTCGGCGCCCTTCTGCTTCTCTCTCTCTCTTTCTCTCTATCTTTTTCTTTTTCCTGTTTGCGCGCGACTTCCGAGATTAGAGGGTCGGATGTCAGTCGGCGTCTCTAATTTGAGCCCTCGCGGCGTATCCGAGTGATCTCCGATTATTTTATTGTTCGCGATGTCTGTATAGGAGAAGAGACGACGAATCTGACAAGCGTGCAGGTAAAACGACGCCGCATCTTGCTCTCGGGATAATTCGCGTCAACATGGCCGAATTGGGACGATCTTGCCGCGTAGAGGAGAATCTGTTTTTCTGTCGCTCGATCGAGTCCTTTTCGAGTCCTTTGGCTCTGTGAACCTCTGTTGACTTACCGGGGCGACAAATCCGCTTCTCGCTCTCGCACTCGCGCATTTCGCACGGTGTTTTTAATAAACGAGGAATCCGGCGGAGATGACGCATCGCAATACGTTTTTCTGCTGCGATTTCGTGTATCGATGGGGCCGTGACTTGCCGGTACGCGCGGCGATTTGGAGCAGAGACGAAAGGGAGAAGAACGTCTCAGGACGAGGAGGAACATCGGATCCCCGCAGCGCGGTGCCTTCTCCGGACCGGGCCTTAAAAATCGAGTCGATTTAAGGGCCCAGGCCGCGAGCGAGATACAACGGCGCGCGCATATGCGTGCAATTCTTCAGGAATCTCTCTCGTGGGGGATGAGAATTCATTTAATACTCCGGGGAACGAGCGGCCGCCGGACCTTTTTGCGCTCTTTACGGACCTCCCTCCTCCCCGCTCGCGAGGGATCTTATTAATCACGCTCCTTTATTATGGGAGAGATCCTACGGTTAACCGCGACTCGAGCGTACTCCGAGGAATACGGAATCGCGAGCCGGCATACCGCGGGGAGAATACTTTCCCACGTGCGCGTGCAGTCTTCCCGTTCTTCGGGGGAGTCCGTATTACGGACGGATAGTCATCATTTTTCATCGAAACGGCGAAACTGCCGCGGGCCTCTCGCGAGAGAGCGAGCCAGCCGATCTATCGTGATACCACCGTTGCCTCAACGATGAAAGATGAAGGAGAGGAGAGAAAGGAACGCATTGGAAAGCGCGTAAAAGAATAAAGGGGGATGAAAAACCCAACCGCGAGAAATGGGAAGGGATAAATTGAGGAGTGAAGAAAGGGGATCGGGGGGACGTGGGGTGGAGGGGGGCTTCGTAATTTTGCCAGATAGACGTCATCGATCTAACCTTCGGGTAAGCCCGACGTATCCCGGCGGGGTAGGGGGCTTCCCAGATTTCTCTCTCTCTCTCTCTCTCTCTCTCTCTCTCTCTCTCTCTCTCTCTCTCTCTCTCTCACTTTCGCGAAGGGGGCCTCTCTTTAAGCCCTTTCCCGATTTCGAGTCTCCGTCTATTATGCTCCTCTCGCGTTTTCTCATTCCACACCTGCGACCACGAGCATCTCGCGAGCGCCGTCGGGGTTCTCAGGGTGGTGTACTTGCGCGAGTGAGACGCATCCTATCTACCTGGATGTCCGTGGATTATACCGGCGGGTTGGAAACCGGCCGACAACGACCCTTACCGGCCGTGATCCGTTGGCGATTTCTCTCCGCGACCGTTCAACGTATTCCTCGCTATTATCACGCTGCGATTAACCGCTGCGCGGTACGTTAACGTTCAGCTTCGTTCGTGCTTGAGCGCGACGCAAAGTTCGCGCGAATCGCGAGGTGAAGAGGTCGGATCGATCGTGGCGTTGCGCGTAACGCGACGCCGACGAGCGCATTCCCACCGATTGGCCGATCGCGATCTTGATTGAGAAACAGCCGCGGAGATGGATCAGTAATCAGAGTCCTATTCGACGGACGGCGACGACGAGGTTTTCTTTATATATTCCCCATAGAATAGCTCTGAGCAGATGTACCTGCCGGCAGTCGATTACGCGGCTTTTAGAGGCGAGACGTCTCAATTTCACGACTCCGAACCCGAGGTGAAAAAGAAAAAAAAGAGAGAGAGAGAGAGAGAGAGAGAGAGAGAGAGAGAGAAGAGAAAAAAAACTTCCCCCGCGGTGTCTGCCCCCCTTGCTGCCTTTACCTTTGGAGTAACCGCACATCCCTCGTGGAATCACCGCCTATCCCGGGCTCGCCGTACCCCTGGACCAATCCGGACCATGATGCCCATCATCCCCCCGGCGAGATCTTTCCGAAATCATGAAAGAAAGTAATCGCTCTCGATTCTCGGGGAGAATCAGTCTTGCCGGAATTCTGGCCGAGATCAGAACCCCGAAGAGATGTTCGGAGATGTATGATTAGGTAGGTAAAAGGGATCCAAGTAGCTCGAAGCGATGGTGGCGAACGACGACGGTATCTCTCGCTGACTCTTGACTCATTGCCCTTTTATCGGCCCAAATAAATCGCGGTAATGTCCCTGTGGAAATAATGAAAAATGATAATTCGGATTGGTAATTATAAATCCGCCGATACGCGATCGTTTCCGAGCGATAGCTCGTAATTTAATAATGCCCGTTATCGAGACCCCGGGCATTTCTACCGCGCCAAGTTTTCGCATTCGTTTAGCCCGCGAGACTTATACGAGCTTACTTTTATCGGACATATATACGGATTTCGCTCGCGGCGGGCGCAGCGATTTGTTCTGCAATAAAAAGCGCGCGTTCGCGAGTTTCGATCGATTTCGCTCGACTCCCGAGCCGCGATCGAATACGTGCCCGGCGAAATCAACGCCGATAAAAAGCCCCGAGTTAACCGTTTTATGGATCGCGCGATATTCCGCGATATTCTCGTTAAGTCCCGCGGAGTACCGTGAAGACGCCAATAATGCCGGCACATCGACATCTCTGATCGCTCTCTCTCTCTCTCTCTCTCTCTCTCTCTCTCTCTCTCTCTCTCTCTCCCCCCCCCCTCCTCTCTCCCTCTCTCCTCCTGCTGCTCGCTCGGCTCCAATAATACATATTACGCACCTTGGATTCTTCGAGAAGAAACTCGTGCATCGTCGTGTTATCGCCGTGAAAGAGACTTTGTCATTTATTACGAAACGCACTCTATAAATATGTTAATTCTACGTCCCGGGAAAACGCATCGTCGAGCGCATCGATGAGCAATTTTGCAGTTTAGAGATTTCTGTTTACAAATTCCTTTATCGGCGCACGCGATTACATTAATCATCGAGCATCGACTTTTTTCTCTTTTTACAATTTCGAATAAAGGCCAATCGCGGTTTCTTGTGTCTCGGACATAATCGTAAGCGCATTTGTTCGAGATAAAAGCCAGGTGCTCTCTAAGATCTGACGCGGATCTGACGACGACAAATAAATCTCATGCTCTCTTGCAGGAAAGTTGAGGGTGAAGGAGGAGAAGGACGCCTCCTCGATGGCGCCTGGCAGTCCACCCACGCCCCCGCACACTCCGCAAAGTCCGCAGCGGGCGATTCCACCCCTCGGCAATTTGTCGCAGTCATGTCAAACGTCGAACGCGAATTCGCCGAGTCTGCAGCAGCAGCAGCAGCACCACCAGCAGCAGCACCAGCAGCAGCAGCACCACCACCAGCATCAGCACCAGCACCAGCAGCAACAACAGCAGCAGCAGCAGCAGCAGCAGCAGCAGTTACCGCAACAGCAGCAACACCAGCAGCAGCAACAGCAGCAGCAGCAGCAGCAGCAGCAGCATCAGTCGCAGGAGCAGCAGCATCCCCTGCACGCCATGGCCAACTCACCCCTGAGCCAGATCCTGGTGCAGAATCCGGCGCTGGCGCAACTGCTGCAGCAGAACCCGGCGATCCTGTCGCAGAATCCGCAGTTGGCGCAGCTGCTGCAGCAGAATCTCCAGGTTCAGATGGGCAGCGTGCTCTTTCAGAACGTCAGACGGGAGGAATCCGACGACTCCAGGGTGAGTTGCCCTTACCTCGCGCGAGGACCGCATTCGAGGAGCGGCAGCCGTGCAACTCGCGCGCGGCGGGACGTGCGGGGGAGGGGAGGGGGAGGGGGAGGGGGGACCAGGCGAAAGAAGCTATCGTCAGGAGTCAGGACTGTGGATGACTCGTGGACGAAAAAAAGAAAGAGAAAGGAAAATTTGCCGAGTAATCAGCTGGGCAGGGAGAGAGGGATAGGGGAGATGCAGGGGAAGGGGGGGCAGGCAGGGCGTGTCGGGGTATTGGGCGTTGAGGCGTTGAATTGTCGCAGAATTATTGCGTGAAAATGGCGAGACAATCGCGACGACTTGCCGAAAAAGAAGTCACGCAGTGAGTCATTCGATTCGAGCTGTCGGCGGGATCGTAAAGTCACCAAGGAGAGTCGCGTGAGTTTAACTGTGCTAGAATAATTCAGCGCTTCCTAGAATCGTAAGCGAACGAACAATCGGCTATGATACGTCGTAATAAAAGTCGATGGAAACTTGGCCGTCTGGAGATCATTCGCTCGTCGAATGCCTTGAGTGAGCGGCTCGCCGATCGAGCCGCTCATTCCGAGTCCGCGATCTCTCTCTCGACGGATTTTCGCGTGACGGAGCGAGGCTCCTCCTGTCCTCTAAACCTCTCTCGTTGCTTGAGCTGTCGCTGTTCTATTCCCGGAAATGGGAGAATTATTTGATCCACGAGGGAGCACTGTTTCCCTTTCCCTCTTATCGCGGAAGCAGCGTTGCTGCTCGTCGCGAAAAATGCGCGGGGGTAGATTTCGATATGGTATTATTATCGCGGCGTTATCGTCGTGGCATCGTCGCGACTTTGTGGCAGGAACGTTCGCGCACACGTCGTGGCACCGTAGGGGAGACAACGAGACGATCCGGCTATGGGATCGCTGCTGTGGAATCCCATACAGGGAGAATTGAAATTATTCCTCCGATTTTTGTCGTGTCGTTTACATTATTTTCGCCTTTGAATATTAATGGGCATATGCTCTCCGGCGTTATGGCACAAGAAGTAACAACGGCGTATAATACTCGAGTCTTAACGTTATTCTATTGTTTGCAAATCAGCTCTATTGTTTTCTCATATACCTCTATACTCTCCCGCGTACCCTTCCCGTCCCTCTCTTCGCTCCGTCCCGCGCCGCCTCTCCTCTTTCTCCTCCTCCTCCTGCTCCTCCACCTCCTTCATCGGCGTGCCCCTCTCTTTCCCTCTTTCTCTTTATCGTCGTCTTCTCCTCCTTTTATCGCGCTGGCCTTCCTCCTCTGTCTTCGATTCTCCTCGTCTCCTTCGTCGCGTCCTCTCTTTCATTCTTTCTCTCTCTCTCTCTCTCTCTCTCTCTCTCTCT
>JAHMML010000011.1:3426939-3497555 GCA_020341155.1 Eciton burchellii
TCTCTCTCTCTCTCTCTCTCTCTCTCTCTCTCTCTCTCTCTCTCTCTCTCTCTCTCTCTCTCTCTCTCTCTCTCTCTCTCTCTGGGGCGCGCGCGTTCTCCTCGCCCTCCCCCGTCCCATTCCGATCTTTTTCTCTTTCTTCGCTTCTCCCCCTCCCTCCACCGCACCGCCGTCCTCAGACCCCCGCGTTTCTCTCCTTCCGTGTCCCGGTGCACACGTCCACATTATGTGTACGTCGCGATGCACATTATTTTCCATTCGTTTTCTCGCGCGATCGCGTTTTCTCCTCGCGCTCGCGCGATTAAGCGAAAAGCGTGTAATAATCGGAGCGGCGTTTCACGCGCGCGCGCGCGTCCGCTCTTTATCTCGCCGTTTTCTCCGGCGGGTCAGGGCGGGAGGGAGGGGGCAGGCGGACGAATTTTTCCAACGGTCCTATTCGCATCGGCCGGTGCGCGGTATTATTATGCGCGATACGCCGGCAATCCATAATATTGGGCACGGAAGGCCGCTGATAATTATGAACGAGGAATATAAATGTTCGATTACAGATTGCAGAATTGATGGAACGCGATGGTCACGTACGTGAGGCGAGTTCTATTAGATTCGACGGAATTAATCGATTGTTCCGGCGCGCGCTGGATCGCGCGGTTGCTTCTTGTTAGGAATGAAGTTCATAGATCGGGACAAAGAACCTCGTCGGCCGATAGTGAAACGATGCGTCACAGCGTAATCGAATATGTTTATACGATATTTATATGCGCGAAGTAATTCGAGTGCTCCGATAAATTTACGTCCCGCGCGTAAACATTCGTCGGGTTTCAATAGCCGTGCTGCACTGGCGCGCTTGCATTTCGTCTCGTACGTGGTCCACCTCGGGGGGGAAGCGTTAGTCCCTAGGAGGAGGAAATGCATTCTTTCGAGAAAAACGAACGACCGAAGGTCGGGGGGGAGGAGGAGGAGGAGGAGGAGGAGGAGGAGGAGCGGGAGCGGCAGGGAGCAGGGGAGCAGGGGGAACGGCGGACGGTGGCGCGACGATGTGTGGTAACTGGAATTTATAAATTCAGCGCCGATCGGATCTCAGCTTCGAAGGGCTTCGGAAATCGTACTCAGCACTCGAATAATTTCAAGCGCCACGGGGCTTCCGGGGACACAGAGTGGCGTCCCCCCCTCGCCTCCCCCCTGCCCCCTGCCCCCTGCCCCCTCCGTCATCCATCGCGGCGTTCTCTCCGCGAGTTTCTATTTCGATTTTAATTTCGGCTGGCGCGCGGGCGAGATCGATCGCTCGCGCGGCGAGAAATCGGTCGGAATTGACAAACGACTCCCGTCTCCCGTCCCCCAAGGATGGTTGGGACGGTGGGGGGAGGGAGGGGAGGGGATGATTTTGTCGATAGCGGCGGAATTGACGAAGGAGCGTGTGAAGCTGGATGAGAACGGCGAGATCGGCTGTCGGAACGGAGCCGGTGAGGATAGCGCGATTCCGCGGAAACATTCCGCGGCTTGCCGCGCGTGGGCGGCGGGTTCCCCTTTCTCGCGTCGTCCCCCTCGCTCGCGTACGGCCCTGAGCACGCCGGTGCATTGTACATCGTAATGTATTTCTTTTAGGTACCGCCGACAATAGCGAGCCTGGCGGCGATGAAGGTGGAGGCAGCTGACCCGAAGGTTTCCGGTGAGTTACTATTTCCTCCTGCTGACGGAATTATCGGGATTGTAATTAGATTCGGATCGGAGATTGCCGCGTTCGATGACCCGGGCCCGGGCGAACAAAAGGAAGGCGAAAAGAAAGGAGGAAAGAAGGGAAAGAGAGCGGACGAGAGGGCAGACACCCGCGCGAACTCGCGTCGGCCGCTCGCTGCGGCGATCCTGATGGGAGGACTCTCCAGGTGACTCTCGCGGTCGACTCTTTTTCTCGAATCGCCGATCGTCGGGCGAGTTCTATCATTAGAACGGAGACAATGTTGCCGGTCTAACGATGGCGGCGACGCATGACCTTTAACGGCATCGGAATAGAAATAATCGGTATGCGTTCGCGTTCGCCAAGAGTCCGCTCGCGCGCGCGCGCGCGCGCGCGCGTCGTCACGGAAGTGGCCGGGCTGTTTAATGCGAGTGTCTGTTGTGAAATGAAGAAATGTCAAATAAGAATCGCCTTCAAGTGCGGAGGAGCACTTTTCGCGAGCACGCGGAACTTCCGAATCCAGATCCAATCCTGGCCGCGTTTCAGAAGCGCCTCTCTCTTTCTCTTCCATCCTTTGAACACTGACCCCCTCTTCGCCAGAGAATCAATTTCCGTTTCTCTTTGGCGGATTTCCCAATGGGAATTAATGATCCGCCGCCACGCACGGAGCAGCCTGGAGAGATCGCATCCAGCGCGGTGCAGCCCGCATCTTTGAATAATTATCGCGCATCGCCGCGCGCCACGTGACAAATCTCGTGCCATACGTAAAGCCCGTCGACTCTCTCTCTCTCTCTCTCTCTCTCTCTCTCTCTCTCTCTCTCTTGCCGCCGAGGCTTTCCTTCGTCCGTGATCCACGATCCCCGCGAACCCGTGAATCGTGGCGCGACCTGACGAATCGCGGCCGTCCGCCGCTTTCAGCGTTTTGTGCCCGGGGGCTGTTCCCCCTTTATTGGAATATCCGCCCACAGCATTACGGGAATTATCAAGGAAATGGGATGAGTGCCAGCGGCTCCCACGAGGGACCCGTGGGAGGGAGGAAGGGGGAAGAGACAGAGAGAGAGAGAGAGAGAGCTGCTTCGGCCATGCTCGATAAAAGAAACCCGGGATTTATCGGCGGGCCCCCGTTTCTTCCCATGCCATGATGCTACTCGGAGACGCGTGTCCCCGGATCCCTCCGTAAGCGCGCGCTGCAACGTAAATATTCGCTTAATTAAAAGGAGACGGGTAACGGAGGGGGAAGCAAGGAGGAACCGCGGGAAAAGATGCGGCTTCTCCAATTAACGCGACACAGAGAATGTCGTAATGCACCGGATGTCGCGGCAAATTCGGAATTAATCGTCGCTACGCACGATAGAGCGTAGCGGGGCCGAACGGAGGGGGGAATCCGGAATCCGCAGGCGCATTGAAAAACGTTCGCGTGATGGACGCGAATGGGGCACCTCGTCGCTCACGCTTATGTAAACGCGCCGATGTTTCTCCGTAAATAGGCGCCATTAAGATCAATCGTCCGTCCATGCCGTCGTATCGCCGCATCGGCGGGCGAAATGTCATTTTTWTTGTTCGTTTTCATCCACAATACCACACTCGCCGATGACGCTCGCGATCGGCCGTGCGTTCGCCGCGCGATCCCTCCGTCGCGGTCGCCGTCGTGATGCCGCGAAAGGATTCCGCGACGGAAATCACGGCGCGCGGGACGCGATGAGCGCGCCGACGTGAATGCGCGGCGGGGACGCGAGGGGGGGGGGTATTTGCGGGGAGGGGTAGGGCACGTCGGGCAGAGAAAGAGAGAGTGGGCGGCCTCCGTTGGATTTTCTCGTCCAGTGACATATTCCCACAATTTCGGATCGGCCAATCAACGTCGGCCGGACGATATTAAATATACGCGTGGTGGGATCCGCGGCGAAATGGAATAAAATAAAATGTGCCGTACGTTGTACATCGTTTGCCACTAAACGGGGCACCGAAAGAAAGAGAATGAGAGGACGGAAGAGAGGGAGAGAGAGAGAGAGAGAGAGAGAGAGAGAGAGAGAGGGTGAAAGAAAGAGAGTGAGATGGCAGACGGAGGCAGGCGGGAGAAAGAGAGAGCGCGCGTTGCGGGAGGAAGATAGAGACGTAGACACGTATGCGTACGTGGAAAGAGAAAGAGAAAGAAAACGCCGAGAGAAAGAGACACGGACGAGAGGGAGAGGGAGAGAGAGAGAGAGAGAGAGATATGCTAGCAATCAAAGCTGATTAAGCCCACAACTGGGGAATCTGTGGGGCCAGTGTCTCACGCCAATCTCGCCCAATCAGCCGGTTGGCCGGGGAGATTTAAAAAATAGAATGCCTACTGTCAATTGTCCCATAATTTAAATAAATCGAATAAATGGACAAAGTGGCCAATTAGAGTAGTTGCTGGTTGCTGCTTTAACGCATTATTCTCTCTTTCTCGCAGTGTCTTCGACTCTCCTCCTCGCCTCCCCCCCTCCTCCTCCCCCCGGCCTCCCCCGCTGCTGCTCCTTCGTTCCTTCCACCTCCTCGTCGCCCCGTCGTGTCGAAGATGCGCTCTTATTCCCCCTTCCCGCGTCCCCGATGTACTACCGCGCCGTCGTCCTTTTAATTCTCCGCGTTTGACATCGGCGCGTCGCGGCCACCTTGTCTTCGTCGAGGTGCCTTCATTACATCGTGAAGAAGATGACCGTCAACGACATGCTTGCGGCTCGTAAACGCGCGACGTGCTTGTGCGAAATTGCTTGCTCGAACTCGAGCATCAGAGGCCGTTAAGCTCCGCGTGGATTCGTTACACTCGTCGACCACTCGCAGAAGCGCTGCCGCTATCGTCTCGAAATCGGTATCCTTCGATCGCACACAGGCCTGCCCGTTTCTCGTATGACTGCCTACGCACAGAGAAATATTTTCCCGTTTTCATGCTTAATTTCGCGATCGACGTCCGGAGCATGCAGCGCTATCGCGCTATGTACGCTCGACTCGCATTCGCGAGCTTCGACAGGAGCAATCTCCGGATTCCCGTCGACTGACGAATAAAGTCCGCGTCACTTTGCCACCTTCCCCTGTGTCAATATTTTCGTGCCGTACACTTTTACGGCAGGGTCTTCCCGTGCCGGAGAAATTTAATCAGCCAGAACCTGCTGCTGTTTTATTATCGTTGGACGTAAATTTGATAAGCGAGGTACGTCCTCGGAGCGAGAGGAGGCTCGGAGCCGAGTTGTGGTTCGTTTGTGTTCCGCCGCGCCGAGCTATCTCGATGAAACGCGGCGGCCCGTTCCGCCACCGAATTCTATCGCGGCGAACTTTACTAATTACAACAATTTACGAGCTCGACAATTATCGCGGCCGCGCGCGCGTGCACGCGTGCGCGCGTGCGCGCCGTCCGACACCGCACCTGTTCGACAGCCGCCTTTGCGGGGTGGTTTAACGGCCTGGTTGATATCTCCTGGCCATCAATTTCGCGCAAATGCAATTTAATTAAGGCCCACGCGAGTGATATCGACGTCGCCGATCTCTCGGACGCGATCGCATCTGTCGAATCGCGCGGAGGGAAACGCCTAATTAACGTCGAGCTGCCTCCGCGCCGGTGGCGGTGGATTTTTTTTCGTTCGTCCGCTTCTGATTTTAATTATCTCTCGCGGCGCGACCGACCAAATGAAGCCGCAACGAGGAGCGGAGCCGGCTTCAATCCCACAACAGCCGGATTGTGCGGCGCGGATCTATTTTCGCCTAATAGGAGGAGCCGGCGCGCGCGAGCGCGGCTTCAACGACCTTTCTCAACGCGTCCAATTACGCGGGACCGATTCATTACCGGTGCCGCGAGTCTGGAAGGCGGATAATGTAGGTGTTGTACGCGATTGTAACGATCGCGCGCTCGCGCGCACCTATCCGCGCCGGTCCGGGCGGCGGCGGCGGCGGGCGAGCGGGGGAGGGGGGAGAGGTCGGGCGAGCGGCGAGCGAACAACAAATAAAGCATAAACGGGAGCTACGATAAATAACTGGTGCACCGCTCTCCGCCGCGTACACTGCCGGCTGCGAGGGACCCTCCGGGGCCCTCGTCTCTCTTCCTCTCTCTCTCTCTCTCTCTCTCTCTCGCTCTCTCTCTCTCTCTCTCGCTCTCGCTCTCGCTCTCGCTCTCGCTCTCGCTCTCTCTCTCTCTCTCTCTCTCTCTCTCTCTCTCTCTCTCTCTCTCTCTCTCTCTCTCTCTCCCGGCTCCTCATTCCGTCCGCCGCGGGCCCCGCTGGTCCCCTCGGCTCCCCTCCGCTCCCGCCGCCCCCGCCGGCTTACCTGCACAGGATCCGCGTATGTTGCGCGTATGCATATATAGGTGCAACGATGCAGACACCAAGGAGTTCAAACCCCGGCGACCTCTCGTTTCCGTTCATGATGTGCGCGCGCTCGCGCGCGTACGAGTCACAGGAAATTAAAGAATCTCTCGGGCTACCTTCGACTTTACTTTTCGCTAAGCAATTTGGATGATTGCGGGAGGAGGGGGAAGGGAGTCATTATCGCCCGCGTACATCAATATTCATAGGATTGCTGAATCATTTCTGAGAGCGTCTGTATAACCATAGCGTGCGGCCGCGTACGGTCGATTATTATGAAATCAGCCAGAATGACGTAAATATTTTGCGAAATTGTTTCTCGATCGGAAACAGCTTGCCGAAAGGCAAGCGTTCCGTAACACGCAAACAAACGTTTGCTCGTATTCGGCGTACGTTGCGATAGTGCGATAGTGTTGGTACCGGTTCGTAGGCTTGCGAGATAACTCGTCGTTTTATTTACGATTACGATTACGAGCTTTGGTTGGTAGGAATCTTTTTCCCGAGCGAGAGGATCCCGGCGTATTCTCGGTATACGATTAGCGGCAAGCGCTAATTCGTGCTTAAGCGCGTGAATCGGATTTTCATTATCCGATAGATTAAAGTATGCGATCACGATGACGGACGATCGGCGCTTTGTTGCCGTGTTATTCGTTTCTCGGGCGAGCAAACGTTAGCCTTGAAGAAATACCATTAAAAAGCGATACGCGCGGTGAAAGGGAGGCGAGGGAGACGAAGAGGAAAACGAATTTCACGGTTCATTCGGAACTTTTTAAACGAATTTGCACGCGCCATCCGCCACGCTCCGAAGGGGTTGAAACTTTGCGAATTAACCGCTGAATAAATATTTGACAGGTAAATTACAGCCTACCTGTCGTCCTCCTCCTTTCCCTTTCCCCTCTCTGCCCGCCCCATACCCCACCCTCCCGGCCTCTCCGCCGAGGCGATAGGCTTTATCGGATTATCGGAAAATCTGCGCCGGCCTCTTCTCGCCTCTCGCCTCTCACCTCTCTCCTCTCGCCTCTCGCCTCTCGCCGTTTCGTTCCCTCGTTCCCCAAACGCGACAGGACTGGGCAGGCCGCGACAATTCCGCGACAACGATCGCGCCCGGTCGTCGTCGGTTCACCTAGAGCCGCGCGAGACAATGGCCAATTTCGTCGGCGCGAACAATGCTCGCCGTAATTCGTGGTCCAGTCGGCGCGTTCCCAGGCACTTCTCGCCAAGTGCGGCGGCGCGTCATCGTCGTCCCGATCGCCGTCTGCCGTCTCGTAAAAACCGAGGACGGGCGCGTACGAAATTTTATTATTTATATTTGAAATTTATTATCGCTCGCCACCGCCGGCCCGTACGCCGTCGCCGTCCTCGGCGTCTCCCCTCCCGCAGCCGCCGCTGCCGCCGCCGCCATTCATTTATCCGGCGTTTTCTCGCGTCCCGGCCGTCTCGCGGCCCTAATTTATCGTTCCTTCGGCTTTTTATTAATTTCTTACCTCCCGCGGAATCGCGATCGTCGCGTCGTTAAGAGGATGCCGCGGCGGCCAGCGTCGCCGATACACAGACGGAATGCCGTCCCTCATTTTTCGCTCCACCGGCGTCTCCGAGCCCTTCCACGTCCCTTCGATCCCGAACCGTCGTCGATTCGGACCTCTGCCCGTCCTTTCGCCTCCGTTCCGTACCGTTTACGTGGTGCCGATGCTATCGGGGCGCAGAAGAAAGACATTTTTCCGCAAACGGCCGTGCCGCCGCCGCCGCCGCCGCCGCCGCTCCCCCCCTCCTACCCCCGCCAGGGCAAAAAGGGCGCGATGTCACGGAATATCCGATATACCCCCTCGCCGCTGCGACGCCGAAGGAGAGCCGATTATCACGCTCTCGAGGCGCTGCCTCGCGCTGCCTCTAAATAAGTGACCAAAAATTAATGACCAATTTGTAATTATGCATCGCACGTCCCGCGAACGTCCCGCACGCGAGTGCTATTAATTATCCGCGAGTTTACATGCCAGTCGTACGTGCTAATTTAACACGTTCCGAATCCGTGTCGCACGCTAACGAGGTTTGCGCTAACGCAACCACACGCGACACGCACACCGCGCACAAGCACCGGCCGCGCCAGGAAAGTATTAATATCGGCGGCCGTCCTTTTTGCCGATCCCGGAATTCCAGGGACGTCCTCTTCTTCTTCGCCGGCCGTTTCCCCGTTCGGGATTCGACGGGATCCGGCGAACTTTGCGCGCGCGCGGGAAAAAAGGGCCCCGGCTAATTAATAGAGCGAGCTGCGGGGCCCGGGATCGGGGACCTGGGACCCCGGGGATCGGGAGGCGGGGKGGGGGAGGGGGGAATGGGCGAGCAGGCGAGGCGGCGCACTTGGGATAGACGGGAGAAAAAGTAAAACACGCTCACGGCGGAGTAAATTAACGGCGAAGCGGGGTGGGGCCGGCGGGCTGCCGCGAGCCTAATTAATAGAACGAGGATACGAGGGGAGCCAGGGTGGACGGTCGCCCTCCCCCTCCCCTTCTCCTCGAATCCTCGCTCGTTTGCGCTCTTTTTTGCGCGTGGAGCAATCGCGAGGTCCGCGGCGAGGGTTCCCGCTCGTCACCTCGCGCCAACGTGTCATTTACCTCATTACGAGGAACATGCTGGCCCTGGGCCCTATGCAGATTTCTAATCCTGCCGTCCTCGCCGCCGAGGTAAGGAGGAAGGAGGAGGTGCCCAACTGTGGGATGTTGATTACAGTGCGCGCCCCCCCCCCCCGTCTTAATTAAATGCAGCTCAAAGTCGCGCGCGCCCCTGCGCGCCGGCAATCCCGTGTTGCGCGGAGCGTAGCGGCGAGGGGGTGCGAGAAGGGCCGGCGTTAAAAATGGCCGCTTCGAAAAGGGAATTGCGAAACGGACGAAACGAGCGTCGAGCGTAGCCGATGTTGGCCCCGCGCTCGATTGGCCCCGATCGATCTGTATCGGGAAACAAGCTATTGGCAATCGCATGCCGTCCTCGAAACTCAGGAATCCATCGTTGCTCGATCGGACGTTCCCCTCCCCCTCCCCCCTCTCCGCCGCTCGCGGCGCGTCCTCGTTTTTTCTTGGCCGTCGTTTCGCGATTTTTCGGCCGCCAAGAACAACGCGACTGTATTCTCATAATACAGCTATATCGAGTTATACGAGATTAGAGATCCGCGCCGAGTGCGAGCTGATCCAATTAGCTTCGTCCAATGCGCAACGCGTTCCACGCGAGGGAATCCAGCGCGGTGCGGTGACGGCGATCCGATGAAATTTCGCCGTAACGCGCGCCTTCCCGATCACGAAAGAAGGAGAGAGAGAGGGGGGAGGGGGGAGGGGGGAGGGAGGGACACCGTTGGGCGCTCTCGCAGGCGAATAACGCGTGTGGATCTGCGCGAGTTGCCGCTGCGACGTGTGCAGGAGCGCGCGTTCTTAGCACGAAGCACGAAACGCGCGGAGTTTACGGCTATAAATCTCGCGAGCGGGACGCTTTTCCGTCTGGCGCGTTTAAGCGCGCTGTCGATCGCCGCTCGGCGAAGCCCTTCAGCGCGTTCACGGCGAAATGAAGACATCGCCGACGGATGACTCTTAATCATCGCCGACGAGTTCGAAAGTGGACTCGCGCCGAGAAAATTACACGGTGTGTCCCTCCGGTGGGTCCGATCGTTGATCAATCACTCGTCCGGCAGCGAGACGATGGCGGCGTGGCTCGTCAGCAGCACACCCTCAGCACAGACGCACACTTTCGCGCTTTTTCTACCGCGTCTTCCCTCCCGAGCGTCGTCGGCTTCGGGATTCCGTGAGCGATCGGTCGCGATGTCGATTAAAGCTCAAATTACGGAGGAACGGCGCGCTCGAGCGGCTCATCTCCGGCCGATTGGCAGCTCGCTACTGATAAACGATCGGGATTTATCAGAACGCGCATCCGCTTTCCTCCTCACATTACCAGCCTGTTATTTCCCGGGGCCGCGTTCCTCCTTTGATTCCTCGTCGACTCCTCTCCTCCCCGMCCCCYCCCCYCCCCYCCCCCCCCCCCGCCAAGCCCGCGCGCTCCGATCTGATCGGGCGCCGGGATCATCGCCGTTGTCGAGATTCTTGGATCATTTCCCCGCGGCTCCTTCCGTTCCTCTCGCGCTCACGCTCGAAAAAAGGTCTCCCGAAATATACGGAATATCCGCGCGCGGGCGCATCCGGTTGACTATTTCGAGAGTATAATCACGAAACGAAGCGGCCGGCGCGCCGCGGGCAAGAGGAGCACCGCGGCAACGGAACGCGAAAGAAGAGGCAAGCAGACGAAAAAGAGATCGAGAGGAACGCGCCTCCACGGAGGGGGCGGCGGCGGCGGGGGGGGGGGAGTCGCGAGTGCCTCGCGACGTTCGCAGGAACCGCGTTTCGTCCGTTTCCACCGTTCTGCGTTCCGTTCGTCTCTGATTCCGCGTCGCGTGCTTCGCTGATCGTCGCTAACGGGGCCCGCTGCTCGCACGAGCTCGTATTATATTATACAGCATTATGGAACTGGTTAAAATCAGCCGGCGCGATTAATTCCCTCCCTTTCTTCTCTTTTTTTTTTTTTGTTTCTTTTTTCTTTTTTTTTTGTTTCTTTTTTTTTGTTTTTTCTCCCTGCAACTGTCCTCCGCCAGTCCTCTTCCCGCCAGCTGCGAACGCGATGTCAATCGCGGCAACGGACGAGCTCCGAGATCGCGCGCGGGGGGGGGGGGGGGGGGGGGGGGGGGGGGCAGGGGGCGGGGAGGGAGGAGGAGGAAGGGGATCGACAATCGAACACGTTCGACTCGTTTCGAGTGCGAGCGATCGGCTGATCGAGAACCGGAAACGATTCCCGAAACGAGCGCAGCGGTTCCCCGCTCTCCCGCTCTTCCGGCTCGCGCTGCTGATTTTCCGCTCTTCCGCGAATCGCGATCCGCGATCCCCCCGCGCCGCCTCCTCCTCCTCCTCCTCCTTCTCCTCTCCAGCCTCATCCTCATCCTCATCCCGGGAACGGAGAAAACCGCAAGCCCGCCGCCGGTCACGGGCTCGTCGTTAATAAATAGACCTTTTCTCCTCCCTCGGTGTCTCGCCGCTCTCGTCCGCCGTTCGTAACTCGCTCTCTCGGTGAGCTCGTTGCGTCTCTTCGGCGTTTTAGTAATTCGAGTTAGCTCTTCGGCTCTCTTCCTTCTCCGTCGCCTTCCCTCTGCCGCCGCCGCCGCCGCCGCCGCCGCCCCC
This sequence comes from Eciton burchellii, assembly GCA_020341155.1. Lineage (NCBI taxonomy): Eukaryota > Metazoa > Arthropoda > Insecta > Hymenoptera > Formicidae > Eciton > Eciton burchellii. The sequence continues at coordinate 3,438,129 of JAHMML010000011.1, forward strand.
TGGTCGTCCGTCTGTTATTTCGCGCTTGACGCGAAAAGCAAGAAAAAGGAGGACCACTGGCGTCCGTGCGGGTACCGACGACGGGAAACGACCGGGGAGAGAGAAGCGTATATGGGGAAGAGGGAGAGAGAGAGAGAGAGAGAGAGAGAGAGAGAGAGAGGATCGAAGAGGGTCGAGACCAAGACCACGAAGCCGCCGATTGTTTTAGCGCTAGGCCAAACTAAAACGGCCGAGGAGGCCGCGCGAAGGGTCAGGGCCGTGTGCGTGTGCGAAAGGGTTCGGGTGACAGGGGCATGAGTTTTTCATACGATGAGTCGCCGCTCGTTCGTCACCGATCGAATGCAGTCGTAAAGCAGTTGTCTGTTAATCTCGCGCGCGCGCGCGCGCGCGCGTTCCGTCCGAATCTCGCGCGAGAAATGAAATTTTCGTGCATCGTTCTCCGGCATCCTTGTGGCGACACGGTGCCACACGCTCGGAGAATTCTATTTTCTATTTTCGTCGAGCGTAGTTGGCGAGAAGAATTTTTCTCGCTCGCGCCAAGCCATCGGCAGCTCGTCAATACGGCCCTGCCTGCGAATTTTCCGTTGCAAGACGATCTAAGGGAAACGCGTTTCGCGCGTGTTTTTCCCCGTCGCGCCCCGCGTCTCTTTCTTTGGCCGCGAGCGGCGTCCGTGCCAAATCATGCGAGCGGAATCGGAGAAATTTAAAAAATATTCTAAATTTAATTACCCCGCCCGTCGTCGACCCTCGGTCTTTCGAAATCGAGCGGGCTGCCAATGCCCGCGTTGAAAAATAGCCGATCGGCGATGCCGCCCCGTCGACCAGAGCGCAGAGCGATCGAGGCTTCTGGCGGAAGGAACAGTTTACGATACGAGCGCGTATCGTTGAAAGCGCGCATGAAATTACATAAAGAAGGATCGCGCTGACGCGATCGGCTAACTAGATCCTGCTAACGCGTCTCTCGTGCGCGATCACTGCACGAGATGCATTCCGATCGCCACTCCGGTCGTCCGATGGTTTTCAGACGGTGATTATATAAAGGCGCGGGCAAATTGCTCCACGTTTCACCAAGACAAAAAGGATAGGACGCTGGAGCGGATCTCACAATTCCTGTGAGCGAAGCAGCTCTCGCGGGCGTCGATGGAAAATAGTGGCGCGCGCTTAATAGTAGTCCGCGCTCGTTACGCGCTCGTCTAACCGCCTTGTTAAGCTAACAGTCGTATAACCGCGCCCGGAGAATATTCAAAGTTATTGGATACACGATCTCGTAAATCACGCGGCCTGCGCCGTCCGCGGTCCGCACTTTGTAAAACTGTGAAACGCCGCGCAGGGCGGCGCGGATAAGAGAAAAATCGCCGCGCGAGCGCATCATCAAAGATGCGCCCCGCGACGGCGTGAGGGCTGCCTCGCGTAGACCTCCCTCTCCCCTCCTCTCCCTCTCTCTCTCTCTCTCTCTCTCTCTCTCTCTCTCTCTCTCTCTCTCTCTCTCTCTCGTTGTGGCGGTTTGTCGTAAATTTCCGTTAACGAGCTGCCCGCACCGCGGGCACATCGTGGCTCGCTTTTCTCAGGCGCGCCGCGCCGGCGGTCGGCCCGGGGAGGGGGGGAGGGTCGGCGGTGGGGGAGAGGGGAGAGAAATCCACCCCGCCGAGGTGATTTCCCTCGCGGAAACGGTATCGCTTATTGCCGGGCCGTTATTAAGCGCGGACGGATAACCGCGCCTTGCCACCGCCAGTTGATCGACATCGAGCGATGCGAGGTATCGTGCGCGCGCGCGCGCAGGTTTTAGAGCTTGAAATTCGACGGAGATGAAGACGGATGGCCGCCGCGGTCGTTTCGCCGTGCGGCCGAGTCGAGCGAAGTGAAAGGAGGACTCGATCGTCTAGAAAGCCAACGATTAACGAACGCTGATCCGGTCTTACGCGCTACCGGAAGATGCTGCACGACCAACAAGCGGTGCAGACACCGCGCGATCTCGTTATAAGGTTGATCACGAGGAGCCGATGCGAGCTTTATTAACGCCAAGTAGCGCGATACGCTCGTGGAATTAACAGCCGGTTCTTTGGCTGTTAATTTCCGGCGCACGACGAGAAACCGATAATTTCCCCGGAAGAGGGTAGCCGCGCGATTATCGTGTATCAGCCTGTAGGCGCTGACATTTTTACAGCTGCGACGACAAATCGCCTCCCCTTCGGCTCTGTTTGCCCACCGACCAGGGCAATCGGGTCTCGCTTCATCGCGTTTCTACCACTATCGATAAATTTCCCCGACGATTTCCATCCCCCTGATTTTGTTTCATCATCGTCACCCCGGCCCCGCGCCGAAAAGAATTTCGCCGAGCGTGGATCCGTTCGCGCGAGCGGGGCGAGTCGGGGGAGATCCTCTTTCTCTCTTGATCACGGGAATCGAGTTTCTTGTTTTGACAGCGGATCGCCGATCCGTGGTGAGCTCTATTTTGTACGGCCCGCCGAAAACTTTAGGAAAGTCGAACAAAGAGGAGCGAGAAAGAGGATCGCGAGGAATAGGCCGGCAGGGCGGCGGCGGCGGCGGCGGCTCCCCCTTCCGGCTATTTGAATTCGTAGAAAGGGTTCGATTCTGTTTATTTTTTAGGGGCGGCCGCGGAGGGGGCGAGACCGTGTGTGCGCGCACGCGCGTGCGTGCGGCAGGAGAGGGGGGGGCGGGCGGGCGGGCGGGKAGATTGCGCCCGGGCTCGTATCGGACCTGATGTTACACACGGCGTTTTTCCCCTCGTAAAAACTTTGCGCGTCCTTCATAAGTGAGTGCACGGGGGAGTGCGTTTAGCGTAAAACCAGAGAGAAGCTGCGGCGAGGGGCGGCGAGGGGGTGGGCGAGTCCGCACGTGGGGAAGGGATGCTACTAAGTGCCGGGTACACTGCGCCGATCGAACCCCCGACATCGGGACGATGTCGCATGCCATGCGATACGTCGTAAACGTCATTATAAAATTCTTCCTTTCATCAGCGCTTCGTATCCAGATATATTTACGTAACTGTTACGCGCACGCGCAGAATCAATCGGCAGGCGATTCTCGTCACGTTCAACCGCGCGCGCGCGCGCGCGCGCGCGATCATCGTTAAAAGCGACAAAGCTTGGCCGTTCACTGAATGAAAAGACCAACAACTAAATGAAAACCGTAGACTGTAGAGCTGCGAATGAAGGAACGAATAAAATAAGAGAACCGCAACGAGCAAACTGCCGGCGCATTCTACGTCGATACCGCCGTCATTGCCATCATTGTCGGACTTTAGGTCCGTCTCACACGCGGAAGTCCCCTTAACGGCGCCCTCGAGCAAGCGGAATACCGCGTCGCCGGAGAGGCCTCTCTTGTTTTACAGTAACGCAACGGCGTTTTATATTATTTATACGCTCGGCGTACGAAAACTGCAGCCGGGATATTCGGCGCGGCATTCGGTCCCCCTCGTTAAATTTAACACGCCCGTCATAAGTAAGGGCGCGGAGGGTTCGCGACGCTCTAAAAAGGAAGGGGTTGCACGAGGGGTTCACCGGGCCAAGGAGAGGACGACGGGGGAGTAGGGAGGGGGCAAAGGCGGGAGCAAAGCAGAGAGCGACAGAGAGAGGGGGGGAGGGGGGAGGGTAAGAGGGTGTATTAAGCAGTGCGCGTGCAATGCTGCCCCGAAAAGAAAAAAAAAGAAAAAAAGAAAAAAAGAAATCTATACAGCGACAGGCAGCGTCCGGCGGGACGAGGGCGAGCCGGATCGAAGAAAGAGAGAGACTGGTGAACCTTCCCCCCCCCTACTCACATCCCCCTCCCCATCGGCCCCCGTCCGTTCGTTTAGCGTGGGTAAAGCGATACCCGTGCGGCGCGATATTAACAAACGCGCCCCGCACGCGTTAACGTACCGAGATCCGAGATCTGCCGTTTCCCGACAATTGCAGACTTCAGCTCACGAGAAACCCCCGAGGGGGGGGGGGGGTGAAGCTCGAGATCTTGATTGCCCGGGCGACTTTGGCGGGAAGGGGAACGGAGGAAGAGCGAGCGTGTCGTCGGAACGCCACGCGAATCCCGAATACTGTCACGTCAATGCGCGTCCGCGAGTGTTTGAGCAATCTGTATAACGCACGGTTCTTCACAGGGCAGCAGACACGTGTACTCGTTTCTCTCTGTCTCTCTCTCTCTTCTGAGAGCCGTTACGTTGAGATCGCCATGTTGCGTAAGCTAACTGCGCTGATCGCACGGAAGAAGGTATATATTGGGAGGCACACGCGCAGCGGAGGAAACAATGGAGCAACGCGGCGAGAGAGAGAGAGAGAGAGAGAGAGAGAGAGAGAGAGAGAGAGAGAGAGAGAGAGAGAGAGAGAGAGAGAGAGAGCTCGAACCTTTCGAGATTATTGCCGCAAGAGTCTGAGAGAATTCATCCTACGGAGAACGATCCGTTCAGCAGTTTCTACGTGACACGCGATTCAAAGATCGTAAGAGCTGCGCCGATCTGGAAAAAGGGACGGGTGCGGAGGACGTGCTCGCTGGAAAACGACGGCTCCTTTACAGGAAAGAGGAAAGAGGAGGAGGAAAAGCATCGGGAGTCAACGCGATTATCAGTCGAGTCGGCGAATCAAAGCGGAAGAGCGAGTGCGGCTGCTCAGGTTCTCGTTCTTCCTCTGTCTCTCTCCTTCGATCGCGCGTTCTGTCTCCTGCGCGGTAAAGGGAGCGCACTAATTATAATGAACCACGAACGGGAGAGGAGCCGCGCAGCGGCGTTTATTCTCATCCCGAATGATTCTACGGGCGAGCGAGCGAGCGAACGGCCGCGTCGGGGAATAAATCGGGGGGAGAAGGAATCCGCGTCGCGCGTCATCGAGGAAGGAAGGTGCGAAACGAGTGACGATGATCTCTTTGGTAGCGGCGGAAATTGCCATTCCGGAAATGCATCTTGGCCTCCCCCAGCCTCCCCGACCTCTCCGGAATCCAACAAGTCGAGCGGGCTTCCGCGATCACTTTGCGCCGCTCGGCAAAAGGTCCCGAGAGAGAGAGAGAGAGAGAGAGAGAGAGAGAGAGAGAGAGAGAGAGAGAGAGAGAGAGAGAGAGAGAGAGAGAAAGGAGGAAAGAGAAGAGTTTATCGTGGCTTCACCCGGAACATACGATTTTTCTTCCCTTGGTTCGTTAAACGAGAGAGGAAAGAGATGGAATGCCTGGCCTTCCCCCCCCCCCCGGATTCGACGGATTTACGCGCATCCGTCATCCTGCGCCGCGCAATCCGCGCAAACGACGTTTATTCCGGTATCCAGCGATTATTGCGCCGAGAAACGCGCAAGGCAACAGGAGGAAAAGGAGGACGCGCCGTGCGCCGCGGGAGTAGCCGAGGGATAAAGAAGAGCGCGATAGGGACGAGGGGGAAGGGACGCAGGCTACGTTCGGAAAGGAGGAAGGTGCTAAACGGGCGGGAGGAACGGGGCAGGGAGAATAGCGACCATAACGTAATTTTGACAGAAATAACGCCGCCACGTTCGCCGAGAGACAATAAGTTCGCGACACTCCTCGCGGATCCTAGAATAGTTTAGTGTCGGTCGTTCTTCCCCCCTCCGCTCTTCCTCTTCCCCCTGCCCTTTTCTTCCCCGATGCGCTGCCGCGCTCCGTTCCTCCCGTCCGTTCCCCCGGAGGCTCCCTCCCCCTCCCGCGGCTCTCTCTCGGCGTGTTCTCCCTTTGTACGGGTCGCCGTTGATGCTGGCGCCGACATGTTCCTGGCTCGCGCTCTGGACGTCCGCTGGGTATCCGTCATTGACGATGATTTTCATTAGCGCGAGCGCGAACGGCGTGGACGCCGGAATGAAAGATGTATCCCGTGCGCGTTAACGGCATAATCGAATATCTTCGGCTCGGCAAGCAACGTCTGCCAATGCGCTGGACATTGATGTATCCCGTACGCTGATTGGCCGCGCGTATGCTTTTATTACGTCTTATTAGCCCGTTTGACGTAAACCTGCGTGCCTTTGTGTCGCAGCGCGCTGTGGGACGCGCTAGGAGACGCGCAGAACGAGAGCGAGGGAAATAATTATTAGCCTTTGTCCGGGCGGCGGCAACGTTGCGGCATCGGGCAACCCCCAAAGCTCGATTCTGGGTCATTAGATCGCATCTGGTCGGCGGTTCCGTACGCGAAGCCATTTTTCCGGAAACAATGTCGCGACGAGGACCATCGAGCAAGGGTTGTGAGACTAATCGAGGGTAGAGTGGAGAGAAAAAGGGGGGAGACGGAGGGGGGCAGGGAAGCGTGCTTCTGTACCCGTTCACGTACACACACACATATATATATATATATATTTTTTTTTTTTCGCCGGTATTTAGAACCTCTCGAGAAGAAAAAGCGTTGAGGTCGGGGGTCGCCGCGACTAAGACGACGAATCGGGCGCAGCGGGCACTCGACGTATTATCCAAACACGCAGTCCCGTAGGCTTTACCCCTCCGAAACGGGCGCATAAGCGAGCGAGAGAGAAAAATGAGAGAGAGAGAGAGAGAGAGCACACGTGAGCGCGCGATGGATGGCAAGCAGCCGTTTTCGGCGCGTTTGCGAGCCGCGATGGCTCGTCGTCTACTATAAAGGGTTAGTAGCTCGGCCCACGGATTAAATGATAAAAAAAGGAGAGCCCGGGCGAGCCTGGAATACGGGGGTCTCTCTTTTCAGGTTCGGACCTTTTTGAAAATTTTAAACTCCCTCCCCGCGGACGGACCCTCTCGGACCCCGTCGCCCCGCTTCCATCTCTCGATGGAAGCGCGCGGAATCGGCTTCCACACCCCGCCCTCCCTCCCCGTGCAGCTTTAAGAACTCTACGGTATGGGTATAAAAGGGTTCAAGCTGAAAGCCGCTGGTTGTGGTAGAGGGAGGGAGCAACGAGCTCCCGCTTCTCTACGTGTCCTCCTGGGGGTTTCACATATTTTTTAAGATTTGCTCTTTAAGCCCCGTCACGTCGCGCGTACCCTCCCGACATTTGGTGCCACCGGTAACAGCGCGGCCGCGTGGGTGGTATTACCTTTCCTCTCGCTGCGCCGAAGAGAGAGAGAGAGAGAGGGGGGGGGGGRGGGRGGGGGAGCGCTGCGTTCGCGTTGCGAAACGGTTAAGCGGGGTTAATGTGACGAGAGTACATTTTGGGAAGCTGGATCTCCCGAGGCGTCAAAGCACCGCGGCAAATCGCTTGCTGCCGCAATTGCTTTGTCAGACCGGAAGCAGATCGGGGAACACCGCGTGCCGCGGCCACACCGGTGGGATACCGGTTTCCCGGCGTGTCGGGATTCGGTATTCCCGTTCGAGCGACGAGAGTAGTCGTTCGTCGCTCGGTTGCGGATCGAGTGGTTTTCTTTTTCGAGGCTCGCTCGCGCCTCAAGGCCGCGGCGTGTTTCACTTACGTGCCATCACGATTTTGGCACGCTTCCCCGTTCGCATAATTAGCAACGTCGACGAAAGGTCCGTCATCCCTGGATGCGGAGGTGCGGGGGAGTCGGCGACGGAAAGTCGCGTGCGCGGCCATATTCTCCCGAGAGGGGGAGGGAAAGAGAGAGAGGGACGAACGGACGAGCATTCTCGCGACCTGTTTAATATTTATCCTCGATTAAATACGGCGTCGCGCACCGCGGACCTTGGCCCGAGAAGGAGCTCCTACTCGATTACGCACTTGAAGCTTCGACCCGGCAAACAAGGCGCGCGGCGCGGCATTAAAGGCACCACTAAACAGCGCGCATGATAAATTCGTGCAAACAGTAATCTCCCGCGGCGCAAAAGCTTGAAGGTGCCTGCCTCTAGGCAGAGGCGCAGAATCGCGCGCGGCATCGGGGAGGACGTGCAGCTGCGTTTGCGTAATTAGCCCGTGCCAAAGGATAAATTAATCGCGCCGTGGCCGAATGTTACGCAACGGCGCGTAACGCGACGGCACATCCGGTGCGACACACGGAGCGGCGCTTATTATTAAATCCGTCGGCGTACACCGCTCGCCGGAAGAGGAGCGATCGCGGCGGAGAGGAGCCGATCCGATCCGATTCGGATCGAATCCGGCCGAGGGCTCCTCCTCTCCTCCCCTCCGCGCGAAAGTAACGAACGGGCCGCATAAAGGGCCCGCGTACAATAATACGGAGCGCCCTACGCGCTCCGCGTTATAGGTTGAAACGCGGCAGACCAATGCGCGCCGAATTCCCTCCCTCGCGCTTCCTTTTTTCCTCTCTCGTAACCTCCGAGTCCGTCTTTCTCCGCGTTCTCGCTCTCCCTCTCTCTCTCTCTCTCTCTCTCTCTCTTTCTTCTGATCTCCTCTGCTCCTTTCCCCTTTCCTCGCTGGCTCTCCTCTTTCTCCGCGGACCGAACCCTTTCTCTTTTTGTGACCCAGACGCGCATACGCTCTCGCAGAAACGCACGGGCGGCCAATGCACGCGCGTTCCCTCCGCTCCTGGCGGCACATATACCACCGCTCGCGGGACGGAGGGCGGAGAGGGGGAGGAGACGGGCGGGCGGGCGAGCGGGCCAGGAGAAATATTCGACAATTTTTAAACTCGTTCCTGAATGCACGGGGGCATTCAAACGCGCGCACGGCTCGACAAGTAGGAATTTCTCGGAAGCGCGTCCTCCCGGGGAGGACGCACCGAATGCGGGATGCTGTGATGGATGCTGGTGGGAGATGGGGGTGTAGTAGTGTGCGGGGTATTCAGAAATTCGGAGTACGACGCGCGATTCCGCGTGACTTTGACCTTCTCGATTCGCTGAATCGTAACTTAATTAGCATCCGCGTCGATGCGCTCCGATGGCATCCACTGGCCGCGATCTGTCGCGGGATCGAACGTTCTCGTTCTCGCGGGAAAGCGGAAGCGGAAAGCCGACGTCGCGGTTCTCGCGACGTACGCGCGCGAACAATAAAATTTAAATACACCCCGGCAAGAAAACGCAAATGCCTACGGGCTCAACCGTAGAATCGAGTTTCGAGTTTCGTGCAAAAAACGTGGCGAACGCGCCGCGTTTATTCCCGTCTCTCGTGCGCGCGTTACCTCAGCAGATAATTATCGCGAGCGGACGATTGGTCAATCGAATTGCGTCTCGCGCTCAATATTTTCTTGCGTGCCGCGGCCGTTTCGGCGCGCCTCTCAGGAGAGCTACGCGCGCGCGCGCGCGTCGGACACTCACGCGCGCTTCGCCCGCGGGGCCACGGCCGCGTACGCTTTTTGCATACGCGTATTGCGATCGGGGCCCGATAGTTTTTTACTCCGACCGTTCTTTCTCCCYCCCCCCCCYCCCCCCYCCCYCCCYCCTCCGTTTCTTTTTTTTTTCTCCATCTCACGACGCGCCCGCCGCGGCAACCAGTTTTCGGACGCGCCGGAGAGCGCGCGTAGGTCGACGAACGGTGAGCGCTCATAACTCTCGGTATGTGTATCAGAAGTCATTCCGGTATGCGTCTCCCCTAGTGATGAGAGCGTGAACCGGGAGCGCGCCCGACCGTCGAGCAGATCCGGCGTGAAGCAGCCGCGGTCGGTAAAACGAGACGTTAGACTTCAGACGGTACCGGCGACAGTACGAGATGATACGAGATCGTATCGACCGCACTCGCGTACGCATCGCGGCGTCTCTTGCAGGTCTCTGGCGGTACGTGATCAGCCGAGATCCATCGATTCTTGACGAATCGGATAGCCGATGCGCCCTTCTCGTGGCGCGTCTTACAGATCTCGATAATCGACGTTTATCGACGTTTATCTGACGATTTGTAGATTACTCGAAGATTACTCGATACGATCGGATGTCTTCGGAGATTGAAGCGGCGCCTGAGTGCGCCTGCGTTTCTCGCGTTGTTTCATCTTCGGCTTTTGATCGTTCCCATTTTTGATGCGCGACTTGTTGCGGAACTTGTCCGAGTTCCGCTTAACGACACTGGCTTACGCACCGGCTTTCGCTCGGCTGCGCCCGACACATAAAGATGTCCTCCTGTCGTTGCAGCCTTGCTGAGGCAGAGTATGTCCCCGGTAGCGGACTCCTTGATGGGTGGCTCGAAGACGTCAGTCTCCCAACCGATCATCGATTACTCCCGATACGTGAGACGGTACACGTCCAGTCAGGAATGCGGTAGCACGTACTGCAAAGATCTAGGCTGCAGGGAGCACTTCCACTGTCTAGACTGCAGCGGCAGGGTGTTCGTGAAGAAGGAGGAGATGATCAGGCACTTCAAGTGGCACAAGAAGAGGGACGAGTCCTTGCAGCACGGCTTCATGAGATACTCGCCAACGGACGACTGCTCGGAGAAACACCCCGGCCGGGCGTGTCCGCACAACAGAAAGCAGACCCATTACCATTGCATCCACGAGAATTGCGACAAGGTGTACATATCGACGTCGGACGTGCAGATGCACGCGAATTACCATCGCAAGGACTCGGCCATCATACAGGAGGGCTTCCAGCGATTTCGGGCCACGGAGAGTTGCGCGACCGAACATTGTCCATTTGCCGGCCAGCGAACTACGCACTTTCACTGTCGACGAGCCGGCTGTCGATTCACGTTCAAAAATAAGGCCGATATGGGTAAGGAATGCCGATTAACATCTCTGTCTGATCGATGTCGATTCGCGCTCTAGCCATCGAAAGTTGTCGATCAGCCGGCGGAGAGTCGGATTGATTCGAACGCTGCGTTGAACGTTGCGCATTTACGAATCCCTTAACGCTGATAAATAAATTTCGCTAAAAAATTCCGTTAGCTCGTCGCTATTTCAGATTCGCTGCGAGATTTCATCGACTAGTTTCCTTTGTGTTTTCTAGACAAGCACAAATCCTACCACATCAAAGACGAGCAACTGTCGCGCGACGGTTTCAAGAAGTTTATGAAGTCGGAAGCCTGTCCCTTCGATCAGTGCCGGTTCTCGCGGGTTTGCAATCACATTCATTGCATACGGCCGCATTGCAGCTACGTGTTACACTCCTCCGGCCAGCTCTTTTCGCATAAGCGGAAACACGAGCGTCACGAATCGGAACTAGCTTACCGGAAGTACAAACAGGTCAGCGCCGTGGGCGGTATTCGACCACCGGGCTCGTGGGCGCCGGACGAACTGAGCGCCCAAAGTCTATCCCTGAGCTTGAACGGTGAGAGTTCCAACGAGGGTAGAGGTTCTCCATCATTCTACTCCCTCGAGGACTCCTTCCAGAGTGGGAGCGACCTTGCCATGGACCTGACCGCTCCGACTACCGCCATCACCGCCAGTGGAAGTGGTGGATCGGTTAATCCCGATCAGCAGCAGCAGCAGCAGCACCAGCAGCAACAGCAGCAACAGCAGCAGCAGCAACATCAGCAGAGCCAACAACTCACCGCCACCGAATTGGCGTATCTGATACCGGCTACTTCGGAGTGCGCGTGCAACGTGGGCAGGGAACACCATCACTGTGGATTGGATCGCTGCGGCGCCACCCTGAAGGATTCCCGCGAGGTCAGAGAGCATCTGAAGGAACACGAGACACAGGAGCGCATAACGGACGCCTTCTTCGAGGAGGGCGGTTGCGACGATGGTTGCCCATACGCGGACAAGGAGAAGCACTATCATTGCAATTGGGAGAACTGTCGGGAGGTGATACTCTCCACCGACAAGCCCTTCCGCAGGCTGCAGCATTATAAGATACACGAGTACAGCCGGCAGTTGAACCTCTCCTGTTCCTCCCACGCTCTCTCGCCCGATGTCACGCTGACCCACTTGACGAACATCGACGCGATGTTCAGGCGAAAGCGCGGCAGACCACCGAAAAATCGAGTGATCGAAATCTGGTCGGGCGGCGATTCCGCGTCGCATATTCACGACTCGCCACAGGCGATCTTCACGAGTTTCAAACTCCCCAAACCGCAGACTCCGAGTCTGACACCCAATCCGTTGATGGAAGATCGCGAGGGTAGCATATCGCCGTCCAATAGTCTGGGCGAGCCTGAAGGATTCGCCACGTACAATCCGGAGGGATGTCCGGATACGGCATGCGTGCTCAGATCGACCAGGCATCATCATTGCTCGCAGCAGCGATGCCATTTCTCCACCGATCGGCCTGACCAGCTGCTCATGCACAGCAAGGACTTTCATGATAACGTCGACATACCGCCGGGCTTCGCTTTCTACGATAAGATGGTCGATTGCCGACTGCCCGGTTGCCACAGCAATCGCATCAACCGGCACTTCCACTGCACGAGACCCAATTGCGGATACTCGTTTGTCAGGTACTCGACGATGGTGTTGCACGAGAAGCAGCACTCCGGCCATGTCGAATCCTGCAGCCAAGAGTTGAATAATCAGGAGTGTCAGACGCAGCCTCAATCCCTGGTCCAGGAGACAAAGCCCAGGATTCAAGTGAAGAATCCCGCCGAGCTGATCGAGAAGCCCGACGAGAGCTTAACCGTGAGCGATCAGGAGAGCAGATCAATGCTCGAGGATAAGGAATCCTCCGGGCTGGCGAGTCCCGATAGCGGCAAGACCACCGGTAAGTATGCCAAACGACAACGCAACTTCAATGTATTCCCACTGCGTGCGTGGGCGAGTTTCGTTTGTAGTAGTGATCTCTTTTATTTTCTTCGAAAAGACAAGACAACAAGAGACTCCTCCGAGGATCACACACATGCATGCTTCTCTGCACGTAGTGTCGCGCATCACGATCCACGCGCACACACACACACACATATCGTCCACACACTTTTGCATTTGCCGTGAACGTAGAACGACTATACTGCTATTTTGCCATTGTTTGTTACGTCTCGCGAGGTTGTTCCGTTGTTGTTGTACCTTTTCTCGATATTAAGAACTGTGTATATACGGTGGTTGTACTCATAGCGGGCGGTATATTTGAAGTGTTGGTTGTTTGGTTGATTGTTGCTAGTGGTGAGGGCGGCTGGCACCTATTATCCGGTCAGCGGACCGCCGAGCGAACCCGCACTTCCGGGCGTCGTGCTATCCATGCGAACTTCCGTGCACCAAGGTTCGTCTGCTCTTTTAGATCATTGCGCTTTCCAGAGTGTTCCCGTATCAGTAAATTAGCTCTCTCATGTTTGCCTCGTACGCTCGTCGGCCGGTGCCGGTCCGCATTCAGACGAATATCTAACGTTGCAGAATCGCCGGTCATGCCGTCTATGAGCTCTAGTTCGCCGCATACTCTCTACGGGCCCGAGCAGAGCTGCAGCAGACCGTTTTGCAAGCTGAAGCGCAAGAATCACTACCACTGCAACGCGTGCAACCAGGCATTCTCGGAATTGGATCGCCTGGTAGCGCACATAGCGAAACACTCGACCGGCGCTATCCTCAGCCAGCAGCAGCACGACATGGTCAGCCCGTCGCCCAATCAGTTGCCGCACGATTACATCGCGCAGCTGTCGCAGAAGCACGACTTCATGTCGTCGAACATTCAGATGGCGCAGAACATACAGAACTTCCAAAATCAGATGCAACGGCAGATGCAGCAGACCCTCAGCCAGCAGTCCCAATCGAAAGACATCAAGCTGGAGAAGCCGAGGTGCAGCACCGACATCGGCGTACAGAACGTCGTCCCGAATGTCAAGCGGGAACCACTCGAGATCACCGGCAGGGACGACGCGAATAACTCAGTGGTGGATAATCACGAGAACGGTCAATTGCCGCAACCACCGATTCAGGCCGCCAACATGCAGCAACCTTCGATACCGAGTTTCGAACTCGATCTCAGCCATGGCTTCCATTTCCCGAATCCTGCTATGATGGCCGCCATCACAAACCAGCAGATCGCCCTGATCAATCAGAGCTTACCGCCATTTCTCCAGCACGGTGGTATGTACGCCGGTGGACCTGGACTGATGTTCGCGCCTGGTTTACCGCCCACGAATTTCCTACCGCCTACGAGAGACGAGAATCCCTTGGCTTCGCTGGCAGCTAATCTTAATCTGAACAAGAGATCCCTATCGCCGCCGGATGCTAATTCACCGGAAGCGAAGAAGCAGAGGCTTCATCATTCGATGCGTATGCTGAAGGACGAGCCTGTGCCGGAGGGATACGTCAGGTTCGTATACGTTATTCCCGCGGCTCTCTTTGGCGAAAATAAATCGGCGAACGACAACTCGACGCAATTTAATCTCTGATTCTTATCATATCTCCAATTCCAATTATCGTTACAGATTCAGATTCAACGAAGACTGCAGGTACCCGCACTGCGGCTACAGAGAGCATCAGACTCACTTCCACTGCATGCGCCAAGATTGCGGTTACTCGTTTTGCGACAAGACCCGCTTCGTGCAGCATACCGCGAGGCACGAGCGGCTGGACACCTTGATGGGCGGTGATTTCCAGCAATATCGTGCCAACGTACCCTGCGGCAGGGCTCAATGCGCGTACACGACGTCCCTCGGATCGATGCAGAACAAGGCATCGCACTTTCACTGTTTGAAATGCGACTTCGTTTGCACGGACACGAACAAAGTGGTCGCGCATCGGCGACAACACGCTAAATTGGACAGCATCGCGGCTGCGGGTTTCCAGAAGTTTACGCCCAGTCAACCTTGCGGAGCGGTGCAGTGCCAGCACTCCGGCAAGCAGACGCACTATCACTGTCTTCAGTGTCAGTACGCGGTGTTGGGTCTGGCGCAGATGTCGGCGCACAAGTACCGACACATGGACACCTAACGATCTCCCGTAGAAGTCCTGCACACGGCAGGAGTAAAATTATCTTGGTCCCTGTAGACATTCCTTAGAGAATGGCACCAGGCCATCTTTCCCCCCGGCTAGGTTATGAATCGAGCGGAACCTCGGTAGGGGGCTAGTCAGCAACTTCGTTCATAATTCGATGCCCACCGTCGATGATCGTCGCACGAGGGAGAAAGTCGGAGACGGTCGTCCGCGGAAATTCCGAAAGAGGCCCATAAAAGACAGATTCCTAGTCCCTATAGACATTCCCCGAAAGATCACTCGAGTACCTCGGTCGTTCATGATCGAGCGACGTTCCTGCTAATGTGGATGATCAGTGGTAACCGATAGGGGGCTAGTCAATAACTTTTTACCTTCGGCATGAATACTGATAGATCGAGGCTTTTTCAAGTCGAGGTACGTCCGCTGTTTCGCGGCTATGACGAGGAAACGTTGAGGCAACTCGCTCCCTCCGTACTTAGATTCTAGAGCAACGAAACGACGATGAAGACTCGGGGAAACGGTCGCGTCGTCGGGCAATTCCTTCGGATGCTCTTTCGAATGCGAACCAGACGGCACTTTGATACGGAGATTAAATTTAACCGAGAGCGTTATACTTGATACAGTCGAATCTCGGGATAGATCCCTCGCCGATGCCTCGAGAGAGAGAGAGAGAGAGAGAGAGAGAGAGAGAGAGAGAGAGAGAGAGAGAGAGAGAGAGAGAGAGACGAGAGACATCGAGATGAGGTGAGGAGGAGGGGGGGGGGGCGGAGTGGAACGCGAGAATGGAACGTGACGTATAGCATCTAAGACAATAAATACGAAGACAAGCCTATGGCGTAGCTTTAGCGCGAAGAAAAAGACAAACCATAATATTTAAGAAGAGAAAAAGAAGGGGGTAGGCTCTGTACATTTTTCTTTCTTTCTTTCTTTCTTTTTTTTCTTTTTTCCCCCCCTTTCCTCCCCCTTCGTTAGTATCGTCCTGTGTAGTACCCTCCCCTGTGAATAGTCGTCGAAAGGTCGTCGATGATCCAGATTGTTGCGAATGGTCCGATGCGTCGTGCCCACAAATGAACACGGGGCACACGGGGAGAGAAGCAACACGAGACGAAGAAAAAGGAAGCCAGCGACGTGATAATATCCGATTGGGACACATCTCGACACATCGCAGAATAGAGCAGGGCTGAATGAGGCGAATCATTCGCTTTAGCGCTGGGACTGCGGAGGAGCGAGGGGGGTAGGGCGGTATATTCTTTTCCTATCGTCTAGACTGCGAAGTTAGGAAACGCCTGTTGCGTTATGTCGACCGTTGTGTTAACGTCTTTGTTGCACAATCGATAACACGAGGGAAGAGAAACAATAATAGCTGCCAATGCATGATCGGCCTTTATCTTTGTAGCTTCTCTTTTTGGTCTCTTACGGTTAAATCTCGGAAATAGTCGATGTGCTCTCGCATATGGATACCCGCGACGTGAATAATAATCCCGTTACTTGGTGATCTTGATTGTGCAATGACGATGATCTGACGCGAAACATTGAATACTCATAGCATGGCCAGACGGAGGAGAATAACTTCCGGGATGTCGATTGCATTCTGGTGGGTACGCGACGGATATTGCAAGCAGTATTGATAAACTGAGAATTAAAGATTGCGGGCCGAGACGCGAAGGACAGAGCGAGACGGAGCGACGAATGATCGTTGAACGATCAAATTGAAACAAGGGAATCGATAAGAATTATATGGATAGGTCACGCAGAGAGAAATTATATTCGAGATTATATCTATCTAAAACACAGTCGCTGATCGACATGATGCAAAGCTGTTTAATATATGTGTATGTGTGTGCGCGTATGTGTGTATATATATATATCCTGATTTCGGTACGAATGATTCAAGAGGGATACGGATTTCTCGCTTGTGTTCTTGGTGTTCACCAAGCACAGAGCACAGACGATGATACGGATCTGTCCACGCGCGCGCGCACACACACACATACACGCGCGCTCGCGCGGCCTGAAGCTTATTTCTGCCCGTGACCCTGCCGCATACTCCGCACATCCGAGAGCGTCTTGCATTTTTCTTTCCACCGTTTCATTTCCTTCTTTCCTTTTTTTCTTTTCTTTTTTTTTTGGATCAAGAGCATCTCATTCTCATCTCTATAGACGGTGCATCAAAGAAAAATGGAAGTAGTCGCGTTAACGGTTTTATCATCGAGATACGGTTCGTTTGCACGTAGGGCGAGAGCGAAGCCGCGTGATAACAACGCCGGATGAATGATAAGGAGTATCCGGCGTGGTAGTCGCGCGTATCTTCGTACGGAGAAGCAGAGATGACGCACATCTCGTCGGCGAATAAATACTGAACGTAGTACGGAAAAGGAAAATCCGCGATGGCGGCGGACGCGCTAGGGGTGCCTTTAGGATTTTTCTCCGAGCTCACTTAGGAGCGTGCCTTAGCGACTCAACGTACAACGAACACGCAGCAAGCTACGTGCGTTCGATAGATAGCGGGCACAAGTAGATCAGATTACTGTCCGGTGTCTGCTCGATGGCCGTGAGCTATGACCGAATCTCGGGATACTATCGATCAAGTCGGAAAAGGCCGAGTCCCAATTCCGCACTGACGACACACGCGATTCCTAGCACGATCATCGATCTCGATGATTCACACGGGTATGGTTCCTGGATCGATGAGCATCCTTTCTGAATTACCGTGACCGGGAGGCGATCGCAGACTTGATAATTGATAAGCACGCCAGTGCCTTAGAGATAGGTCAAATTAAAGAGGACGAAGGAAGAAAAAGAAAGAAAAGAAAACGCCGCGAAATATGACCGCTGACATTCGAACGTTGCATACGTTTTTGCATTCTTCATAAGATATCCGCGATCTGCTGCGACGAACAAAAATCATTTAGTTTTTACGAATTATCGAACATCCGATACGGAGAAATTCGTCGATTCTTCGCGAGGCATAAAATTAAATCTCGAAGGGTGATGTTATACATATTGAATAGTTTCCTGAAAGAATTGCCGATAGAATGTTCGACGTAGCCATTCCTTTTACGTAATAAATATTTTCTTAAGAAAAACGCATCAGATGCGCACGAATAGACCAGATACATCGGATAGTGAGAAAACGACTTAAATAACGTCGTAAATAATTTATAATTTTCCTCCACTTGGCTCAAGTTTGCTCACACGAGCAAACTTTTTCGTTTTTCTTTCCCAATCTCCTCCCTTTTTCGTCCGCAGCAAAGGATAAGACATAAGATAATGGCCAGTCCGTGTTCCGATTTATTATCTTAGGTTCTTGATCAGCCGTTTTCATTCTGAATCGCGAAAAAGATATCTCGTTCCCGCCAACGGATACGCCGGACACTGTCAAAGTTCACGCCAGACGAAGACGCGCGAATACTTTACGCTTTATCGAGAAGGAAAAAAGAGGGAAAAAAGCAAAAAAAAAAAAGAAAAAAAAGGAAAAAGAGATCGCGCGAAATGTCACATGTCGAAGAGTCGTTATTATCTTGTTTCAGCAGGGAGGGGGGCCGGGGCGGAGGACTGCTCCGTCAGTTGCGTGTAACGGCAATGTAATCGCCGAGATATAAACGATTATAAGGCGACATGTACAAAGAAATGAACATTTTACATATGCAACGAGATGGCTGTTCACTTTAATTAGACACGTCTTGCGTCCATGTGTGAGATCCCTGTTGCATCCACGAGACACGACGGTGAAATTCTACAACGCGGATCTCCCGACAACGAAGCTTCACTGGAAGTTCACTGGAGTGAACTTGGTCACCGGCTAGGATGATCGGCTCGGTCCTTGATACGAGAAAATCTTCCATTTTATAGTACTAGACGGATCCTTGGCGATGGACCGATACTTAGACGTGAAGCGATGGAGCGGCTTCAGGGGAGACAGGTCGCGGGGAGAGAACCGATTGTTTTCCTGATGTATTACAATAGTAGAGCATTCCAATAGCGAGTCGGTAGTCATCGATTCTGTCCACGTGGACGGCGCGTCGCGACAGTTTATCAAAAATCGCGGGGCGAGGTTCGTTGGTCGGTCTCGCGCGGTATCGCGTGTCGCATCGCATTGATGTAACGCGATATCGAGCCGGCCATCAACCCCGCGACTGCGAGAGAAGAGCAAGAGAAGAAAGGAGAACGCGCTACAGATATTCGAGGATACCGTTCGCATCGAGGAGAGAGAGGCTAGAGTCCAGCCATTAAACGAGTGCCATAAAACCACGCTGTAAACAGTCCAAGTACATTTTTACTATGTTAAGTCGCGAGACGCGTGCGGGACTATGGACGATTAGGGATACGGTCGATAGACAACTCTGTATAATATTTATTTAGCATTAGGAGTGACGGTTGCGCCAGGAAGAAGCGAGCGAACGGATAGGAAAGTGTGCCGAATGAACGCATGAACAATTTATCCGCTTACGATACAGAGAGGCGAATTCTGCTTGAATGCGAACGACAGAGAGAAAGAGAGAGAGAGATTAGGATATGGTAATTGCCTTATAAAAATATCGGAAACTCGTATTATGTATACATAATATATGTAATTTATGCGGACCGTACATTACATGTATTATTATATAATATGAAATATATATATATATATATGTATATATATATATATTATATATTATATATATATATGTATATATATATTATATATATATATATACATAGGCGTGTATTATTGCGTTCAAAAACAGGAGCAAAATGAGAGCGAAACGAGAGAGAAACGTATACCAGTAGAGCGTACTATTATTTGAAAAAGCTAAAGAGGTTCTATCGTATGGTCGTTAGTATTAAAATATCTCTGCTGTATGGGTCTAACGAGAGGAAAGAAAAGAAACGATTATATCTATTTTATCTATTATTATTATTATTATTATTATTATTATTATATTATACTATTATATATATTACTGTTTAACTTTGCTCGTCAGGTTCGTACTGTAACCCTTCGTATCTACAGGACGACTTCGTATCTGCGGACACACTACACTGTGTATTATTCTCTATTATTATTAATTATTATTAATTATTATTTGAAAGTTTGCCCGACAGGTCCGCCCTGCAGCCCTCGAAGCTACAGGGCGGGCGTGCGGGCTCCTATTATTATTATTATTATTATTATTATTATTATTATTATTATTATATTAATGATTATCGAACCACATCTTATGTAGCTGTGATTTTGCTTTCGAAAAGTAAAAATTAAAAATATTTATAGCAACTGAAGTGAGCCATTCCAACGTTGTGCATTCTTGTTCACAGTCGCTCCTCTCCAGCGCGCGATTCCTCGCAGCTTTTCACGCAGCTCCAGCATGATTATGGCGCGGCATAAAAGCCACTTGACTCGGTCGATTCCTGAGATTCCTGAATCGATTGTCCGGCGATTCTTGCTCGCGGTCTTCTGACGCGCGGCCCCAAGATTTCCTTTCGTCACGAACGCCGCGCATCGAAATTGACGTCCGCTCTGGTCGTGCTCTCTGGATGCTCGAGAGCGACATCCACGTGAGTCATTTTATTCGCGCTTTATTTGCATAAAGCTTTCAGGTATTTGGGGAAGATAGCGATAAGAGGAGGAATGGCGCATCGGCGGCTAAACGGCGACGCGCGTACATCGCGATGGAGCCGCCGAAAGAGCCACCTCCACTTCCATCCACCTTCCTTAACGCGTGCGGCGCGATGTAATTACCGGAATGTTTAATTAAGTGAAATCTGGCCGCGATTATTATATCGACAGGAACGCGTCGGAATTCGCGAACGGCAGCGCGATAGAGCGCGCTCCTCATCAAACGAAGGATTTATTTACGATTCGAGTCGCACATGCACATGTTGATTTAATGACATGGACAGATCAAGGTCACGGAGACCAAACATCTTTATATTATGTGAATGAAGAAAATAAATGAGGGTATGGAAATTTATGCGTACAATCTGACGTCGAGAGTTTTCATTAATAACATGAAATTAGCATGAAACGTAACAGAGAGCTGATTCAAATCGATTCTCGAGATCGCGATTCCTTGAAATGCTGATGCCTTTGCCAGCAGATGTTTCGGCAGGTGAGCTCATTACTCCCGCCAAAGACTCAGCGAGCCTGATGAATCCACGGCACGAAGCCAAAGTTTTTTTTAATCTTCCCGTTTCATCGGTCCATCCGTCGAGGTCTGTTTTTCATTCTTAAATGCTTTGCCTGAGGAAATGTTGAGGTCATCGCAATGCGAAACGGTCATTCGAAGAAAAAGGGTAAACTGAAGCAAGCAAAGCATCAAGCATCAAGCGAGCAAAAGAGGCATCAAGCGAGCAGATATCGTTAAATATTGTTAAAAAAAAATATATGTATATATACTATTCTGTAGCCAACGTGAATTTTAGATCTCTACGAGTTCTATCTCGCTATTTATCTATTTTTGCTCCTTATCGCACGACGAGGCGTAAAGTTTCACGTGATTACGCTGTCGGGCAATAGCGCCCGAGAAATATGCGAGACAATCGTATCAATATCGATTAAATCGAGCGTCGATTTATTCATGAAGCGTCGAGAGAAGATAATGGATCACTCGACGGCTCGCTGTCTGCCCGTTACGTAGCCGTAAATTAATAAATACGCGATATCAACGCAATGATATTTTAATCCGAGGACAATGCTGGGATTCTCGATTCTTCTTTGGAATACTTTTTCCCATCATGGAAATCTGTTTTCATTCGAAAACCTCTCCACAGGCGCACAGAATCGCGAGACGGCATGACTAGAGTCTCTCATCGCGTTACTCGTTTGTCGGAAAAAATCACGGTGCAATTTGCTGGAAAAAGTGGAAAGAATCGAAGAAAAATTCCAACAACGCTATTTCTACGGTAGGGTATACCTGGCCGAAAAATGAGCCGAAGCCGGAGCCGAATCGTGCGCATGCGCCATGGACGAGAATTTTCCGAGCATGTGATCGCTTCGTGACTCAGCCGGATGATCAATGGAATAGACCATGAGGATGCACGTGATACAAACGTGGTAGGCCCTATGCCCGGCTACATTCGATGACCTTTGGTCGCATTAGGAGTGAAGGAGAATCGCCCGCAATCCCTTATTTTATCGATATTTTGTCTTTAGAAATCACGTAAAAATTTCCTGCCGTAAACTGGGCAGTCATTTCTAATTTATTCCAAGAAAATACTATGCGTAAACTAATGCTGTCTATTTCTAAATGCACGTGTCAATTTCTAAAATATATTCACCAGTGAAAAGAATTCCTCTACATGTGTCCTTTGGAAATTATTAGCTATTGTTACACATGCGCAGAGAGAGGGCATATTTGTATACACATGGACACGTGAACACGTGTGCGTGTAATAGTAATAGATCTATATTTTTATCATTTTTCGCCGACGAGAGAAGTCCCCTGGCCTTTGCTATCGCGCAATGAACCAGATAACGCGAGTTGTGAAAAATTCGAAATAAAACACAATAAATAAATTGACCAGTTGATACGAGCATACCGGACAAGGTCCAGTTTATTCTGTCAACTCTTTCTCCGTTCTTTTTCCTTCTTTCTTCCTTATCGCAATGTAAATGCCAGCGCTTAGAATTATTGCATCACTTCAAGCGCCACGTTGCTGCCAAGTGCCAGTCGTAGCACGCCGTGGCACGTGCTGAGCAAGACCAGATAATGGCATTGCGATAAATTTGGCGTTTTGTCCATGTTGACGCATGTAGATTCCTGCAGAAGATGCTGCGTATAGAGCGAGAGAGAGAGAGAGAGAGAGAGAGAGAGGGGGGAGGATAGACAGGTAGAGAGAGGCTCGTGGTTTCTTCTACATATCGCAGATCCAAGTCTGCGACAAGGTCGGAGTCTCGGCTACTCGGGAGGAGAAGAAGAAGAAGAAAAGTACAAGAATAGAGCTCGGCAGGAAGGGGGGAGGAGGAGGAACAGTTGGACGGAGAGCGAGGTTTCTAGACTACATCTACAAGTATCCTCGCCTCTCGGAAAGGAATTTTCCTCGAGATAAACAAATGCACTTGAAAAATTCTCTGCACTGCCTCTCTTCGTGTCGCTAGTTCCGCGAACACTCGGCCATGCGAATCTGCGGAAAGATCGGAATCGGAGTGTCGGAATTTCGTTGGATCGAGGTCCCGTCTGCGTCAGCGGCGTGCATCAGCGGCTGACGATTAATTAGAGATACCAGACACGTGTCGGCTCCGAAGCCGAACACGCTCCATTGTGTGCAAGCCCCATTGTCGAAAGTCCGGCTTGTAAATTACAACAAGCGGCGAGTGAAAAGCATGTTGTCCGCGAGTTCCCGCGCGTATGCGCGCACTCACGCGTAATTCCCATTTTGCGAGGAACCGATCAGTCATGCGGACCAACTCGTTCCTCCTCCTTTTCCTTCCTCGTGCTCTTTCCAACACAAACGCAGCATTCTGTTTCAAAGAAGCGCCAGCGGGACTACTCCCCGTTGATGAAGAGTCGGCGTATCGCGACGCGCGACGAGTATATTTCCGTCGTTCGCATTACGACATTTTTACACTCTATAAGCAAACAATTTCTTGCGATACTCTTCACGTGCGTGAAGTATTGCACAATGCGTTGCAGTTTATTATCCGGAATACGTTCTTGCACAGAGAATTGTGCAAAAACGTATATAAGCGTTATCTCGGAAAAATGAGAAGAGAAAAGAAACTGTGAAAAATTGCTCGTCTCAGCAGATTCACTGCAGGCGCAGCGGAGAATCTCCGTTAATATTAGCGCGATTCTAGTGGAAAGCCCCTGGCGCCTGGGGACAACGAGCGGAAGACTGCGAATCACGTTCGCGGTCAGTGGGAAAGATCGTGAACGCAACTATGTTGTGTCTAGATCGCGGAACGGCCTGGATCTCACCGTCCCGAATAGCAGGGCACGTGCTATTTATCGTGTTAAAAATGCGAGTCTGCCTCGTAAAATAACAATAATAATATTAACAATTCCGCGAAATAATCTCCGGTCAAGATAACCCCGAGTTCCTCCTTCCTGCAAAATCCACTCTTAATCGGAACTCTCCGCGCTAACGGCGGCGTGTTATCACACGTACACATGCATGGTGCATGCGCGCGCGCATGCGCGCACGCTTTCCGAAATTCTTTCGGCCTGTCCCTTCCTTTAATCACGCGTTCCCCGCGTGCGACGAGCGAGGAATCGATACGAGGAGTCGATCTTGAAATCCCCCGTTGGATCTTCCGCGCCGTCTGCGGCGGGCTCCCATGCCTTTCGTTTCTCCTTCGCAGCTCGGCTCTCCCATTTCGTCGTTCGCGAATAGAATTTCAGTTACGTTACGTTCGCGTTACAAGGGAAAGAGCGACGCGAATGGACAGATGAGGTTGTTCAGCGCGGTTCAGCCGTTTGTCTGCGGTGTACTTTATAACAATCGAATGATGCAACATTTGCGCGCTGGGCGGGTCGCAGCTGACCTCCGCCGATCTAAACCGGTTCTCTCGCCGAATTATCGGCACCTGATCACGCGTAAATCACGGTTGTACACGCGCGAGGTGCGTATAGCGTAATACTATATTTATCAATCCTCGAAATCGGCGGTCACGTGACTGCGAGATCTATTCCAGTCGATCGAAGCGCGAAAGGCAAAACGAGCGAATCACCGTCGATAGGACGGTTGTTATCGATTTCTACATATTATATGGAAAGATGAGATAGCGCATATTATATGGAAAGATGAGGCAGCGCTTGATTACGGAGGGGACGCAGGTTCGCTTCTATCGGGAATTTCATGCGGGTATCAATTACGCTTAAAAGGGGCGGGCGACATAACCAAGGACGCGCTCGCATATCGAGGACTCGGCGGCGTCTACGTGCTCGTGTAAACGTCCCCACGTCGACGACCTCTTTTCTTTTTTGCAGTAACCGTGCAGGAAATTTATCCGGCAGGGAGCGTCACGGCTCCACAACACGAAGTTCACCAATCCAGAGCGGGCTCCAATAGAAACGGCCGAACTGGTTCGGCCATGTTCGGCCTCGTTAGTCACGGTCGCTTCGGGTCCGGTGGAGGTGGATAAATAGTAACTACCAAGCGCCACAGCAAACCTAGTTCAGTATCAACGGAGCGAGCAAACAGAAAACGTGGGCTCGTGGTAAAATCGGCATTCTCAGTGTATTATTGATTTTTGCGAACGTTCGTTTGGACGTTCAAAGAATGGGCATATTTCGTGAGTTTCCCATAGTCTTTAACCTCTATAAAAAGTATAGTTAGTTCGTGTCCGATTCAGCGAAATCTTTTGAGACCTTTCAAGAAATTCCGATAAATCAACAAGCGCCGGATCATCATCGTCGTTATCACGCGTCAGTGACGCAGGAATTCAGGTGAGTCGAAACCTTGGTCTTGATTCTTCCGGCACTTCCGTTCGTCTCCAAGCGGCGGAATGCTCGTTTCAGTGAACAGCGTCACTTCCGACGGAAGAATGGGTTCTCGAGGAACCCATTTTGCTAGAAGGCGCGTCACGCTACTCGCGCGCTTATATATCTCGCGTCTTAATTTAACGACGCGGCGCAGCACGTCGCCCGTGTTTATATACCGCGTGGCGATTGACACGCTATTCGAAATTGGAATTTCCATAAACAAGAGTAAGAATTAACGATATCGGTCGGCAGGTCGCGCTCGAGACTCGATTCGAGTTTCAATCTCGATCGCGATCTCACGCTGTTTTACGCGCGTGATGGAAGGCGGGTGCGGATGTTCGCTCTCGCTGTTCCCTCTCAGCCGTTTTAACTCGAGCGACAGATCGTTTCCCATTGTTGCCCCGGCAGGGCACGTTCACGATCGGAGCCAGCATTCCGCGAAACGCTCACTCGTGACACCGCGAACAGTGTCAGCCGGCACTCAACTCGCGTTGAGTCACGCGAGTTTGCGGACTTGCTAATCCACTTTAGCCGTGGACTTTAGCGAGTACTGCGTGTTAATATTCCCTAGCCTAGGGCGCGGGACACGCAAAGGAACGCGCGGTTGGCAAACGTTGAACGAACGTCCTGCTCCCGCAGGAATACTTTTTATGCGATCGGCGATGCATCGCCGCGTGTCGCGTGCGTCGCTCCTATTTGTTTCGCGGATGGAAACAGATAATGACAAATACGAATGCGAATTCGAACGTGTTGCTGGTTGGCAAGTTTGCGAGGAATTTTCATCGGCTCTTGCCGCGGCTGCTCTGTGCAGAAACGCAAAAATGTAGGAAAAATGTAGGGAAAAATGTAAACTTTTTTCCAAAGACGCCTGGTCGGGCAGTTAAAGACTATCATTATATAGAAGTACATATACGTATACGTATATTCGAAACCAGTTTGCTCGGCAAAGATATCGAAGGAAAGAATTGGTAATCGTGCGGGCAGGCTGCACGGTGAATATTGTCCGCGCGATTTGCTGAGCCACGAAATGACCGGCAGACTAATCTCGGGTCGGCGAGGCTATCGTGGTTCTTTTTCTCACCGTGCGGCTTCGACATCGCGAACACGAATATTTCAGTGCTGACCGAAACGCTCTCCGGTGATCTTCGCAAAAATCTCGTCTCGTCTCTGGCAGATGATCAGCGACCGATTCGGATTTGCGTCATCCTTCCGTACGTGATCTGGCAAGATCTCAGCGAGATCAATTGCTCGTCGATACGTCCGCTCGGGGTCGATAATTATATAACCAATCATTCTCCTTTTAAGTGACCGACCATTGAGCGATCTCTTCGAGAAGGGATCATCTCGTGAGAAGATTGCTATTTCGATACCGAGCGAACGCGTACCGGACATAGTATCAGGATGATGCAAGTGTCGGGGGTCGTAGAGAAGAAGACTGTATTGGAGAGGAAGCCAACTCTGGTCAGACGAGTGTCCGATATGTTTAAGGGTAAACAAACAAGATTTCATTCTTATCTTCTTCATCTTGTTGGTCTGCTCTACTGGTCGTAGGTGGTCATACTACTACTACTACTACTACACGCATTATCACACGAGTAGTAGTACTGACTGAAGCGATCTCGTTGTTTTTTAAATCGAAGATACGATAGATACATCTGGCCAAGATGATATCTCGTACGGGCTTATCGCCCGGAGACTTTTGCGCGCACCGAGTGCATACTCGGCATGCAACAAAGCTGTTTTTTTTTCGTTTTTTACACGGCATGATAATAAACACTGCGATTAACAGATTTATCAAGTGCTTTTCTGTTCCCGACAGATGGAAATTATAGCAGCCCGCCGATGCTCTTGCGCCATGCGTCCATGCAGAAGATCCGCCATTGCTGTGAGAACCTGAATCTACTTCCGTTTCTACTTTATTCCTTCGACAATTCCAAATCGAACCCAATAGTACGCAAAATGTACGTCTACCTCAATTGCCTCCTGCGGGAGGTCACTCTTAGTCTCCTGAACGCGTATCAGAATCTACGCCACTCAGTAAACGAGATTCGCGTCGAGAGATCGAGCAGCGAAGAAGAGGCCCAGCCGACGACCGACAATCTCGCCAGATTCCTTGCAGCATTCAACAAGAGCGAGACATTCAAGAAGCCAAAACGCAAGTCGCATCCATTCTACCTAGTCGCAGCCGCCTATCTGGTGCCGTTTCTGCTGTTCTGCCAAATCATAACCCTATGCAGCCTGACGATCGTCAGCAAGTACATGCCAGGCTTCTTCTTCCTGATCGTTGCCCTACTGTTCCTCGGCGGCATCGCGTTAAAGATACTGATGCACCAGAACACGCTGTACAAAGTCAAGCAAGAGAAGAATAAGAAGAGGCACTGATGCTCCGTTTCTACTTGTCAATCGCGTCTCATCGCTTCCAGAAACAATGAGACAATTACCGGAAGGACTCTGTTCCGCGTTGGAACCCCCGGTTTCACTTAGATATTACCATTTGTACAATCGCCTTATACGTTTGATATTTGCGATCAAGACCCAACAACTTCTTCCATTCCCACCTTGACATAGTTCCTTAGGTCTCGTTTCTCATACCGAGTTGTCGCTTTGTATAATCTTCTCATTTTATACATTGTTAAGGAGCTGTTGAGTCCCTAGACATAAGAGTCGCATATCTGAAATACATCGCGCGCAGAAAGAAAAACGTTTTTCATAGTCCAAGAAATATAGTATGGCTTTGAAACGGCAGCGTCGTAATTTTAATCTTGTTCTGAAGTATAATTCTCGGATATTTTATTACCATTTGTACAATCGCCTTATACGTTTAATATCTGCGTTCCGATCAAGGCCCAACAATCTCTTCCATTTATATCGAAATAGTTCTTAGCTTCTGTTTCTCGTACCGAATTGTCGCCTTGTATAATCTCTTCATTTTATGCGTCGTCGAAGAGTTGTCAAGTCTCTAGATATAAGGATCGCCTCGATATCTGAAATACAAATATGCGTAGAAAGAAAAACGTTTTTCTATAGTCTAGAGAGTAGAGTCGTTTTCAAGCGGCAACATAATCTTAATTGTTCTCAAGCATAATCCCGAGGAGCCATCCGCATCTTCTCGAATTGACGAAGGCAATGCATCGCGAGTACCTATGTCCTCGGCAGCATAAGACTGAGAATTGTTTTTAACATGTATGTTTGTAAATAAATAAGTGCGATTAAGATCTATTCAGAGTTACATATGTTTGTCACGAGTGCTTCTGTTCGAGCGAATAAGTCCATTAAAAGTTTGACGGATTTGTGACGCAGTGGGGTACAAATGATGTCTTTGATGGACATTTGCAATTACCACTTGATTACATGCGGTAAAAGTTACTACGATTTCGATTTCTAAATATATATACACTTTTTGAAGAGACACAGCGTGCTGTTGATCATAAACAACAGCTGCCGAGAATAAAATCGATAGCGCTTCCGTCGATATCGATGTCTGTTATTTGTACGCGATTAAGACCAGCGTGATCAGGGCACCGTGCAGGACGATCGCATTTAGAATATGACACAACATCCCCGCGTTGCTGGCATACGCGCCAATGTCAGCAGCGTATGCGATCACATGCGCCACGTAATTCTGCTCGTGCAGGCTGTGAAGGAGATGCGCGTGCGGTCCTGCAAAAGGAGAATCGTCCTTTAAGGGGATTAAATCAAACCTCGCTCGTCGATTGCTTCTGCTTCTCTTGGGAAAATTCAAAACGTTGAACGCTTTGTTCAAGAGAACAGGGGAATTCGACGACCTCCAACGCGATCTCCTGCTTTATCCCAACGTCCAATTGGGCGCTGTTGCGACGTACCTATAGCGTACACGGCAACATCTCCGCCACCGTGATAAGCTTCGTCAGATATGATCGTTGCCTGCTGGCTATACGCGAAGTCGCTGGTGTTCGATTCGGAGGGATCGATCCTCACGGCTTGGCCGCTGCTATCTACAGTGTAAGCGACGTTGTTAGGCCCGCCCGTGCTGTAGGATAACGTCGTGTAGGGTATCCCGTCGTGTTTGGATTTCTGGGCGATTCCTGAAGCATTGGAGACATTCGTTTCGTGAATGAACGACCAGTGCTCGGACCAGGATCCGCTGCGCGTGTAGTCTTACCCAGGATGGACGAACCGCGATCGCTGTAACCGTTGAAGCTCATAGAGTGCGTGTGATCGCTAGTGACTATCACGAGGGTGTCCTTGGTGTCGATCATCGCGAGGGTCGCGTTAACGGCGTCCGAGAGCCGGACCGTTTCCAGCAGAGCTTGAGCCGCGTGGCCTCGATGATGGGCAAAATCGATCAGGCCGCCCTCGACCTGCAGGAGTGATCGCGTGTTGATTTTTCTTTTTTCGAGCGCAAAGCGGCGACACGACAATCGTGATATGCATACCATTAGGAGATATCCCTCCTTGGACTTTTGTAAAATTCGCAGGGCCGTCACGGTCATCTCTTCCAGGCTCGGCTGCCCTTTCGGACCACGCTCTCGTTTCCAGTCCATCTCGATATGGCTGTTGGCGAAAACACCGAGCAGGTAATCCACGTTGTTCACGTCTACTCGAGACAGTTCCTCGTTGTTCTGCACCACACTGTACGCCAGCTTCCTCTTGGACTTGTCTTTCGTCCAGTCCTCGATGAGATCACGACCGTCCTGCCTGTAGCAGGCCCATGTGTCCAACGGGTCGAACTCGCTCTCGTTTACGTGCGACTTCATCGTCTGCCTGCCGCCGCCCATGATCACCTGCGGAAGACACGCGGATCAATCATGGCGCGAAACAAAGCGAGTGACTCTATTTACATGAATGTTCCTCCCGGGTTCATCCTCCACCAACTGCCTAGCGATATCCTTGCAGCCGGCAGCGCTCGAAGGCATTTTCGACTCGCACTCCCATCTGCGGTTCGCGCAGTGCGCGTAAAGCGGCGCCGGAGTCGCGTGGGTCACTCTGGTGGTCGTCACGAAGCCTGTGGGGGTCAATCGTTTAGCTCTGCAAGCTGTAAACTTGTCTCTAAACTAAAAAGTCTAGCTGTCCTTATATCGGGCAGATCTTTCTTTTATTCTTCGAGTATCCTTTGACAACATTCGACTCAATCGACGCGAAGTGACGATTTCTAGTTGATGTACCGGCGTTTTTGTACACGTGCGTTGAAGCACGTGCGCTGACTTTGGACTGTTTTGGATAATTGTTTGAATGGCGCGCGACGATAATTTCCGGGATAATTTCCGAGTTCTCAGCTGAAGATGAAGGTGTCAACCTGTAGCTTTGCCGGCCGCTTGAGCCCACGCTATCAACGAATCCACGTGATGACTCGCGTTCAGACTCGTCTCGCAATCTCCCAAGCGCACGTTGGCGTTCACCCCTACGACCTCGTAATTCGTCTTGACACCCCCGAAGAGAGCGGTAGCGGTGGAGGCCGAGTCCGGTACTTGCTTGTTCGTGTTGTAAGTCTACGCGATCGACGGAGGAGACAAGAGAAAAAAGAGCGTGTAAGCCACGAGTGCGTTACGTAATTAAAACACGAGTCACGTTCGACGATGCTCTCGTGGTTCTTGACAACCTTCAGTATCCCGATATGGGGAAAGTGCTCCCAGGCGAGTCGACTGGACTCGCCGCCATGATAGATTCTGCTAGCCGTTATGGTGTCCGGGCTCATCCCATCGCCGACGAAGAAGATGACATTCCTCGCTTTGTTCGTGTTCCAGCGGTACGAGAGAGACTCCTCCAGTTCTTTGCTGGCGGAGCTGCGCCAGTGGCGACTATCTGCGTCGAGAAGGGGAAAAATTAACGTCCGCGTTCGGTGGGATCGTCACTCGTGTCCGATTAAGCGATTTCAAAAGGAAGAAAGACAAGTGAATCTATGGAAGAATCATCGACAAAGCTACAGACGAGTATTCCGGCGCGAATGAGCGCGAGAAGAGCGCGTCTCGTCTCATCGATGGTAACGACGATCTTTCGAACGTCGAACGCGACTGGTCACGTGATCCAAGCGGACGAGCGAATGTTCGTACCGGCGAATGCTCGCTTCGGCGATCAGCGCTCACCTGAATCACCTGGCCGGTCGCCGTGATCCGTCGATGCGGCAGCCCCTGGTAGCGCGATTCGATATAAATACCTTCGAGCAGCGCGGCGGCGGCGCTGACGTTGACGAAGCAGACGAGCAGCAGGCGGGCGAGTAGCGGTGGCTTCATTCTATTTGCGGGCTTTTTTACGGACTCGCCGACGAATCAGCGAGTGTATCAGGCATACACGGCGAACGTGCGGCCTGCGAGATGAATTCCCGCAATAGATACGTCCTCTGTCGAGGCACGGCACGAATTGTCAAGCGAAACTGGAACCTATTATCTCTCGAACGATAACGGGAAATCACCTCCGGTGTGTCATCGTTGGCGTTTACGGTTACGTAGCCGTCTAGGCCGCACGAGTCGGCAGCGCAAACGGGCAAGTTTGAATTTTTAACGTGGACAAATCGACGTACGGTAAGTCGACACAAGGCGCGCCGGTCGCTCGTGCTCTCTCGCTGGCTGGCCGGCGAGGATGGGTGGGGGGAGGGGGGAAAGGGCGGGAGAATAAGAAGAATGATGCCGATTCACCTAACATTCATCGTAACGTTTTATTTGATTTGCTCGTTATGTCCATTATCCGCTCGTACGGTTCGCAACGCGTCGCGCAATACAATCTATCGCACGTAGGTTCCCGCACGTCTCCCCTCGTTTAGCCTCCCCGGTTTAGCCACCGAACGGAACTACTAAAAATAGACTCGATAAAATCAACCGCTCCTCCAGCTTTCCTCTCTCTCTCTCTCTCTCTCTCTCTCTCTCTCTCTCTCTCTCTCTCTCTCTCTCTCTTGCCTTCTCGTTGCTCCTCTCGTCTTCCGTTCGTCGAGCGCGAGTCCGATGAGATCCGGCCGTGAGATTGCAGCCGACAACAAGATACGCATGTGGACATCCGAGAAGAGAAAAAGAGGAAGGGAGGGAGGAGGAGGAGGAGGAGGAGGAGGGACACGCTGATGTCCCGAAACTTACCAAGAAGTTCGCGATAGATGAACCGAAAACGCTATTCCCGTTCGCATCAGCTCGCTAAGACTGCAAACGCTCCATCGTCGACGTTGTCGGCTTGTCGTCTCTCAGAGATCCACCTCCGAGTCGATCCGGGAACGCGAGGAGTCGATGCGGCCTGAGATCACTGCTACGCCAGCTTCCGCTGGACCATTTTGATTTGGGATTCGCGTCCCCCGACTCGGCGGATCCCGCTTTACTCTCGCTTTGCCGTCGATCCATCTCCACATGGTGGTCTCGACATGGTCGCGAAGGAGGATCGTCAGCGATCAGCGGGAAGAGGAACAAAAGTGGTGACTTTCGAACGGAAGGCGACGCGCGCCCTCGCCGGTGACAACGCAGAGGGGAGTTGTTCTCGAAACGTGGAACGTAGAAGAAGAACGTAGAACGCGGAATGTCCCGGGCTCGTTGCGCGAGCATCGCGCCGAAACCGGAGCGGCATCCTCGGATCACTAGGATCGCCGATGTCGGCCTAATACAAACTGTCTACAAATCCTGCCTTACGTAATAAAGTACAATAAAGTCGCTCGCGTTTACGTCTAAATCGCGGATATCGCGCGCTTTGCACTGTCGCGAACGCGACATCGTCAAGGCGCGACGCGCCTTTGTCCTTAGATCGAAGATTATTGCCAACGATTACGCTATCCACTCCTCTCCCCTCCGCATTCCCTTCCGCCTCGCCGTTAATTCCCAAGTATCGAGCGTGACGTGTTAAAACGTGTTTGATTACGTATCGATTAAAACGCGCGACCCGGCTCTTCTTCTTCCTTTCCTTTTCCCCTTTTTTCCTTTCTCTCTTTTTCTTTCTCCTCCTCCTCCTCCAGAGTTTCTCGTAACGTACGTTTTCACCCTGCGGCTCTCCACGTGCGCGACTGCTCCTCTCCTCCCCTCCGTCTAAATCTACTCCTCCCCCTCGAGCCGAGCGACGAAGCGCAGAGTCGATATCGCGGAGCCCTGCTGCATCCAATCACTCGTTTCGAGTCCGAGCAAATTGCGTCTCCCGGTTTGCATTCTAATCGCGCGAGGCTCGCGGCGAGGATCGGCAAATCTGTCCGTCCGTCCGTCCGTCCGTCCGTCCGTCCGTCCGTCCGTCGAACGAGAGAGTCCCGCGTTTCGCTCCCGCGCGCGCGCGCGCGCAGCGCGCATTTCCTGTCGGCGCGGGGCGGCATTTGCGAGAAATCGCGAACCGCGTCGATCTTGCCGGCACGCGAGGGCCGGTCGACCCGATGACACCGGGAATTGACATGGCGCGAGATGGCAAGAGACACCCTCGCGCTTTCTCGCCCCCATCGTCCCAGGATTCGAGAGAGTCCCGCGCTCGTACAGATCCGCGGATGAGCCGCGAGGAAAGTTTCCTAAATCCTAAACGCCTGCTGCGAACGACCCTCGACGTCCCCGTTTCGAGCCGAGACGGCACGGATCGAGAGTGCCCACGTACATCGTACGCCTATTTTGATTATTAAGTACGCTGCGGGCTCGTCATAGCTGGGATCGATGCAGCGGTAGAATAATTGACGGTGAACGTTACACACTAATTGGTAGCGTCGTCGGATCAACCTCATTGTTGGCTCGCGATTCTATCGTCTAATTACTTTGTCATCCCGCTCGCTCGTGACGAGAGAGAGAGAGAGAGAGAGAGAGAGAGAGAGAGAGAGAGAGAGAGAGAGAGAGGAGGCGGGGAGGTAGGGAGAATGGGAGAAGTGAAAATCGGGTCGTGTCGGAGCGGCGCAATGTGGTCCAAACGAGGACGCTAATTAAAATCGTCTAGTCGCTACTGATATGTGCACGATCGTGTTTCGGTATACAATTAAAAACCGTCGTCGGCCGATTGTTCCCGCCGCGTCCTCGCGAAGGCGACGCGTCTCGATCTCGAGATCTCGCCGAGCCGTCTGATCGGATCGGATGCAGCTGATTGAATTCGCCGTAACGAATCGTGCCGCTTCGATCCGCTGCGCTTCATCGCGCGGTCATCTTCGAGTCCGAGATTTCCTCTCGCGGTCCACGAGGAGCGCGTCGTGTCTCCGCGCGGGTAGGCGGAGGGGGGAGCGGCTCGCCGCGGATGCCGCTCGTTCGTTTGATTCTGTTGCGCTCGCTCGTTGGCAGGACCGTGCGCGATCCGAGCCGAGCACGATCCCGCGGAGCGGGATTGATCAAGGGACAAGAAATGTCATTCGGAGACTTTCTCGCTTTCTCGCCGCCGTGGCATGACAACATGGCTTGCCGAGAGACTCGTCGCGCTCTCTTCCGGTTAGAAAAGAAGTATTGTCATTGTTTGTCAGATCGTTCCACTGAGCTCGGCATCGCCGAGGATCGCGCTGCACCCACCCCGTCGACGTGGTGTCCCCCACGTCGCCCCACTTCTCTGCCCATTGATCCTTTTGATATCTAAAATCGCGGCTAATCCTGAATCGGCGCCGACTTGGTAAAAAAATTGCTTTTGATTTTCGGCTGTTCACGGGAGACTCGCAAGACGACAGACAGTCGGGATTCGGGAGAATTGCGCGCGCGCGCGCGCGCGCGCGTGTGTGTGTGTGTGTGTTTATGCGTGTGTACGTCGTTGCGTTGGCGACACAGGGTTCTCGTCGTTAAAGCTAGTATCAGCGCGCAATTCTTCTCGCGTGAAACTCTTTACGGGGCTCCTGCGGAACGCCCGCACGGGAATGGCGATTTTATTAATTAATTGCCGGTTTCGTTTAGGTAACAAGTCGCTGGCGAATCCGCCGGGCGCGGAGAAGGGTCGAACCGAGAGGGTAATCGATAACAAGAGTTCCTACGAGTCTACGAATTCACGAACAATACGAGACATGCGCTGCGTTTCAAAAATTGCTGCTCTCTTTCTCTCTCCCTCTATCTATTTATAATATATATATATATATATAATATATATCTATAAATGTGTATATATATATATATATATTTATATATATATATTGTACTCTATATAAGACTATTTCATTATTAGGTACACTCTCTCTCGCATTTTAACAAATCGATCTCGTTAGGCTCGTCCTCGTACGCGGCTCGTACGCGACTTTGCTCGCGAGAGAGTGCTTCGCTTGTGAAATCCTGTGCGGGTGTATTTACAACGTACGCGATGGACGATGAAGGGAGGGGAGGTACTCGACGCGAGGGGTGCGGAGTCGAGAACGGAGGAAAATGCTTGCGGCTGCTTTCTCGCCCCTCTCTCTCTCTCTCTCTCTCCCACTTTCTCTCCGTTCAGTGGCGGAATTTCGAGAGAAGCGAATCCTTCGAGCGCCTCTTGCGTCTTGCCTCCGGCTGCTCCAAACGAGATTATTCGTCCTTCGGAGCGTCGAAGCATTCGTATCGAAGCATCGTCTCGCGACGTGTCGGAAAATAAATTTCTCTTACGCCGGATTAGTACGTGAGATACGAGAAATCGCAACGTTCCGTGACAGGGCACGACGCTCCGCAAGCACTTTACCCCGCGCTACCCCGCTCCATTGTCGAGATGATGACGGGGCAAGATGAGGATGAGCGAGAATGGATTGATCTTCCTTCTTTTCTCGTTAATGTCGCAGATGAGTCGTACGATGACAAAGTTTAAATTGACTGGATAAACGGGATTATCCGGAATTGGCGGTCAGCGATCGAACGTCGCGGTGAAGATGCTTACCGCGCGAATGAATCTTTCGCGTAACAATCGTCGGTTGATCGCCGATCGATGCCGACGTGTTCGACCGTTTCCATAGGCGAATTCAGATCTCGATGGATTCTCGTAGATCTCGATACTTTAAACTAGAGAGATGGGACACGGTGATTCCGGAACGAAACGATCGCGATCGTTAATAGCGTCGAAATAACCCACTTGGATTCTAAATTGTAGCGCTATGTTCGAGTTTCTCCTATCGGTAATAATATTAGTCCGCGATAACTCGATATGACGGGTTACTAAGTTTGGCCGCTTCTAGATTCTTTTTTTTTTCTTTTTCTTTTTAAGGTTTTTACTTCTTCTTCTTCTTCTTCTTCTTCTTCTTCTTCTTCTTCTTCTTCTTCTCGCTCAAGTTCCGCGATGACCTGCGGTTCAGGACGAGTTGCGAACTGTTTCGGCACGGGGATCATCAAGGTTTCATTCCCGCGGCAACGAGCGAGCCACGTCAGACTTAACGCCAACGTGATCCGCGTAATTGTGCCAAATGTTCGCCTTCGAGGAAACCGTTTTGTGCTAGGCCATGCGACTCGTTATTGATCGATAATTGGCTCGAGGGATTTTCGAGAGGCCTTCCGCAAGGCGAAGCTCCGTTGTTGCCGCGGTAGTAACGCGAACGCTCGTAACTCGTCCCGCTCGTAACTCTCTGTCGATCCTACAGGATACCGGAAGTCGCCATCGGTTACGAGGACTCCCCGCGATGACGACCGAGCTACTCTCGATGCCCATCTGGAGGCTTTCCGCGCGATCGATCAGGCCCCTACTTCTCGTCCCTAAGGAGAGCCTCTTCAGCTTCCTTCCGGCGCGCCTTCGCTTCCTTCTTCGCCCTCTTCTTCTCCTCCTTCGCCAGCTTCTTCGCTTCCTTCTGCCTGGTCTTTTCCGCCTTCTCCTCCTCCTTCTGCCGCGCCTTCTCCGCCTTCTCCCGTTCCTTTTCCCGCTCCTTCTCCTTCTTCGACTTTTGCACCTCCTGCACCACCGATATCTTTGGTGCCGACGTCGGCCGCTTCGACGCAGTGCGGCCGCACGATGACGCCGACGATGACGATGACGTCGTCGTGGTAACGACTCCGGGCGCACCCCTCGGGCTCGGCGACGTTTCCAGCTGCGTCACGATTTTTTGAGCACATCTGCGCAGCAATGCGTCAATCGCGTTACCTCCAATCCTAGCTCGTGTCGATCGTGTCTCTCGGCTGGAACGTGCGAGGTGAAACGTGACAGAGAACTGGACACGGTACCTGATTCTGGTGGACGCCTTGCCGGCGCGGTAGTCTCTCTGGAACTCTTTGATCGGCGGCAATCGGCGTTCCCGCAGGATCTCCTCCTCTTCGGTGGCCTGGACCGGATCCTGGTACTCCTGTTAATCGTCACGAAAGTTCATAAATGACACGATTTCTCGATTGATCTCTACATCGCTGATCGCGATGTTCGCTCTTCGCGAGACGCATTCTGCGTCGAGCATCACGCTGGCTCGCTAACCTGGATCCTCAGCTTCATCGACTGCGCTTGGGAACGTCTGAGGGTGGCGCCGGTGGGTTGCCGCACCCGCGACGGTTTGCCGGAACTGCCGGTGCTGCTCGCCGACGAGGAAGTTGCCGAAGAGACGGAAGACACCCCTGCGCGATCGGAATGCGGCATTAAGACGTCGCGAATCGCGGATAACGTTAACACTTACCAGAAATGGAGGACGAACCGCTGGCCATCGAGTATAGAGAGGCAGAGGCCGGCACGCTTCCGGTTCCCCATCTGCCACCGGGGCTGGAAACGCTGGCGGTGACCCCGGTGCCCATGTTGTACTCGGACGCGCTCTGCGGCAGCACCCAGGATTTGCCCGACATCGAGTACTACAAAGCCAGAAGCACGCTCTCAAACGGTACATGATCGCCTGGCGTCCGAAAATGCAGCGGCGGAACTTCCGCTCCAATTAGCACGACGATATCACCGCATGGACAAAGTCTGCTCGTCGCGGAAACGCGCGTTCCGGGATTCCCCGAGCGAGCGAGTCCGCAACGGAACGATCGACGAACGATCGAGATATCGAGTGCGAAGAGCACGCGAAGAGGCGCGTGCTCATCGAGACGCGATAAGGAGACGGCGAGAGGAAGGGGGGGGGGCGAGCAGTCAAGCGGTCACTTACGTCGCGCGGGATGAGAGTCTGCTTCAGCCGTAGGATCTTCGCTCGGCATATCACGCATCTCAGCGGCAACAGCCTCTGCGACACCGCCATTTGTATCGTCTTGACGAAGCAGCGTCTGGAAAACGACGCGGATCGGGCGCGGCGTTAGTGCAACGGGGGTGAGGGAGGAGGGGGCGGGGGAGGAAGAGGGAGAGGGAGATTAATTCTGATGTCGCGAACTGAAGGATCGACTGATGCGCATCCCTTTCAAGTTCTGTCACTCTCGTTTGCTCACCTGCAGACCACTCGATGGCCACACGGCGCCGTCTGCATCGTCGCCCTCGCGTTCACGCATATGACACACTGGAAGAAAAAATAACGAAGCATTCATTCGCACGGGCGTGCGACCCCCGCTCGGACAGTGGCTTGATTGGTAATCACGGCGGATAATAGAGGATATCGGCGGATATTGAGGAGGGGAACAAAAGGAACGAGAGCGTGACGTATAATTTTCGTTGATCGCGCGGCGTGCGCTGGTCTTGTTCTGCTCGCATGCCTCCTTACGCGCGCTTGCGCCACGTAACGTCGTCAAGTTCTCGCAGGGGGTGTGCGCACGGCGTGTCGTTGTTTTGACGCTCGCGATTGGCCGCCATAATCGATATAACGTAATTAGTCGTCGCCTTAATCGAAATATTAATAGCTCGGGTCGGGAGACTGACGAGCGGGCGTCAGGAATCGAAGGCCTGCGCGCGACCGGCACT
This sequence comes from Eciton burchellii, assembly GCA_020341155.1. Classification (NCBI taxonomy): domain Eukaryota; kingdom Metazoa; phylum Arthropoda; class Insecta; order Hymenoptera; family Formicidae; genus Eciton; species Eciton burchellii. The sequence goes on from JAHMML010000011.1 coordinate 3,476,753, forward strand.
TTCTCGTCGTCGTTAATCGACTTTTGCGACCGATTGGCCAGCCAATTCGCTCGGAAATTGTGACTCTTCCGGATGACCGGCCGTATTTTGCGCCCCGTTACAGGTGCCCCGTTATCGTCACCTTCTTCATCGCGCGCGTTTCTTCTTTGCGCGCGCGTCTTTGTGCCTCGATCGTGGCGCAACGGAGCGAGTAGACGCGCTCGTCGATGTTCCTCGCGCGGAATCGTGCAATAATGCTTCCCGACACGCTTGGCTGCGCCTTTTCTTCCGAACAGACCTTCTTCTTCGGGAAGCAAGAGACTCCCGCGCGTCGTCTCGTCTTCGCGTAACGAACGTTTCCAGCACGTTCAACGCACGTAATTCAATCCGCGCGCGCCTTTGCCTGCCTTCAATCTTCATCAAGTCCTTTTGCCTTCATTAATCCTGATTTATGCTTACATAAATCGCGGGAGGACTTGCCTGCTCGCGATTCGGCGCAATCAAGCGGCAGGCAACGCGTTCTACATCATTGCGCCAATTTCTTCTCCCTCTCGCGCGCGTTGCTACGCATTCGGGAGAAGATTTCGTTCGTTTGCTAATCATCGGGCTTGCTCAACTCAACGAATCAGGTCTGATTGTCCCTCATGGGGAATAATATCCGAGATTAGGGCCTCGAAAAATTCTAAAGAAGAAGGTCGAACACGGAACGTCGAAGGACGCGAGCAAGCGAGGATTCCCCATTTTCTCCCTCATCTTCAATCTACTCGACGTGTAATTCATCGGGCAAAGTCGGTAAATGATGTCGGCGAAAAGAACGTCGTCGCTCGGTCTCGCTTGGTTATTTCAGGAACGCTCGATTCGAGCGGGTTTCCTCATCGCTCCGGAAGAGATTGGCGCTTTCGCAATCACTTGCGCGACTCGTTACTCACCTCGTCCTCCTGCGATGATGCCAGCTCCGGTTCGTTCTCCTCTAGTTTCGTCAGCAGCTTGTCCTGGAAGATGGAATTAAAAAGAAGTTTAATCTCTGCGAGGTAGGAGAACCCGCGCTTATCGAGATTATCGCGATTATCCATGCCATCGCGAGGCGAGGAGTGGCGCGGAGCCGCTCCGTTCGACTCGACTCGATTCGAGGAAAGCGCGAAATAGCCGCAAATCGAGCGCGATCAAAGCGACAATATGCCGCAACAGCTTTCGCAATCCTTCCGACATCTCTCCCGAGCGCGATATCGTCGCCCGGCGATAACAACAAAAAAAGCCGGAGAAAAGTAGATCGTGACGCCCGGCGCGGATGACGGCGCGTGGTTCTACAAAACGATCACCTGGCGCCGATTCTTGCCAGTTTCCTCCCGGATACCGTGCAAGCCGATTGAGTAAAAGGCTGCCGGAGCATCGCCGGCGAGGCTCGACGCCCGATCATGCTCCCGTCTTTTCTCGTGCCTGTGCTCTGTCATTTGTACATTTTCCGAAGAGGTAAATCGCGCGAGAAATCGCGGCGAGGGCGGCTCGGCTCGCCGCGAGTTACCTTCGCTAAAAGTGCGTGCACGTGTGCGTTAATCGATCCGCCTTACGTCGCGATTAATCTCTGCCGACGATTCAGCATCCAGCGCATCCAGTCGCCGGTTTAACTCGCCGCGCAGAACGCGAGAGTCCCGGAACGTAATCCCGAGCGCGATAGACGGCTAATTCTCGAGACGACGTTAAGATATCAAGGAGGACGCAGTCGAGCGAGGAGAACGCGCCGATTACTCGTGCGAGCGATTCGCCTCGCGAGCGCGATTCCGTGCCGTTAATAACACCACGTGTGCCGGCGTGATTCACATTAACGACGGCGGTGCCTAACAACGGGAGCGCTAACTTTAAGGCGGAAATAACGGTGGACTCTGGTTCAGCGATTAGCCAAATGGAGGAGTCGTTAAACAAAGGGGCAGGCTTGAAAAAACCGCGCGATTTCGCGCATTTCGGCACGTTTCGCGCCATCCCGATCCCCGGGCCGGGTCATGAAACATTCAAACCGCAAATAGCGTAACGCCACGCGTATTCCTCCGCTGAACTCGTCTGTCATCCAATCACGACGTAATTCGTCGCGTTCGAAAGCAGGTAATCAGGACGCGTAACGCATTCCGCGCGGGACCTACGCTCACGCATTTAATTATACGCCGCGTCGAGTTTCCGCGGAATGCGCGCGTAACGTTGCAGCACCAGCCGCGATCCGGCTTCCGTCTCCCGCGTGAGAACGCGATCGCGGGTCATCCGATCGGAGACTCACGGGCGACAGACAGATCCGGTGACCCCTTAAACCTGCGCCGCGCCGCGGCGCAGATGTTTAATTCGTCGACTGGCGGAAAACCCCCGAGTCATTTCGAACATTATTGAGCACTGAGAAGTCTCGGAGGACCCTGCGAAGGGAGAAGCGCGGCCACGCGCTTTCTCAAATTGAAAGAGAGAGAAAGAGAGGGAGGATCGTACGCCAAGCATCCCCGCTATGCCAGACAGTCGTGCACTCGACGCCATATTTCTAAGCATAGCAACATATGCAATTCAAATATTTGAATGGATGATTATAAGAAAGTCCGCAATCGGAGGAAAGCTCTTACCATCCAGAGAGGATGTACAGGGCGTACTCAACAGCAAGCCTGTGGAAAGCCTGCGGATGGTCACTGAAACGCCACCACTAGATTTGCAAATTGCAATAAAGGTAATGAAAATACAGCAAAATATAGACGCAAACAGATACGGCGAGATATTACAGGGAAGAGAGTTGGAAAAGTGACAATGTGAAAAATGACACGTGAAACAACAGATGGCTCGAAACAGAAAAGGGCCAATGGACACGTGAAATGTATCCAGATCCTCGCGATAGAAAAGAGACGAATCCACGATCCAGAACCGAATTTGACGAATATTACAGGAAACAAAGACAAACGTAAAGAATTCCAACTTCTTAAAGGAGAAGCGACTAAAGAACGAAGTCCGAAACCAGAAATGCGATATCCGTACGATGAATAGCAGGTTTTCAGTTGGTTAAAGTCTAACATTATCCAAAGGTGTTCGAGTTAAACTGTCGACACGGCTGGCTGACGAGTGAACGCGAACGCACAGAGTGCCTATATCGGACATCTCGGATGTTGAAGACAAGAACGCGATACAGTAATCTTTCTGTAGGAAACCAGCGACAGGGGTCTTCCCGCAAAGCAAAACGCCAACTCCATAAATCATCCAGAACAATAACAACGAGCATAACAAACCTGGATAGTGAAACATAATAAGATCCAAAAACGCCTCGTGAAACCACCGAGGCCGAAGAACAAATGGAGTAAAAAAAGAAAAAAGAAAGTCGTGCACTCGTTGCGATCGCAAAAATGTCGGAAATGTCATCGGACTGGCGCGAATCACGGCGCATCATGATTGCAGTACTGCCGATCACGGCGGCATTATTGTCGTAAAAAGGAACGCGGGAAACCGCTGAACGCGTAACGGTTGCGCACGTGCGAATGACCGACATCGCGAGAATACGATCTCTTTTGTATCGGGCTCGCCGTTCGCTCCTCTCACCTGCCTGAGATGCGTCTGCTCCCGATGAGAGAAGCACCGCGCGTTCAATTATTGACGCTGACATAATCGTCCGAAGAGTGCGAGCCACTTTTTCGGGAAGCCGATGGAAATTAGGCGCAATCGTCCGAGCCTTATATTCGCCAATTGGTCTCGTCGATGAAAAACGGAGAATCTCGCGACATTCGGTTTCGGTCGGTTTCATCCGGCGAACGCGTGAAATCTCGTCGTCCAAGCGCGAGGCATTACCGCTTTGACGATAATCGCGCTTCTCGCGCCTCCGTCTTGTTCTCCCTGGGCTGGGAATAATTAAAAGCCTGCTCGTTCCCGCGCGAAAGTCGTTGATTTTTGACGCGTTTGTCGCTTGCGAGGTCTGAGGGTTCGCGAGCCTTGACGAGTCTCGGCCGCCACTTAACCGCATACGTTTCCCGTGCGAGCTTAATTGCCGCGCGGCACGGCATCACGCGCGTTGCCGAGCTAGATGAAACGGCGAATTATCGTCGCGTTTAGCTCGACGTCACGACGTCGATACACGCGACTGGACAGGTACACGCAGCCGCGTCTGCTCTCGAAATTATCCCGTCCCCGAGCCATCGTTGTTCGACGATTAATCCGTCGGGACGTGACCGCTCGCTCGGCGGGACCGGTATTCCAGTTCGCTGAAATTGTCGATCCTCCTCCCCCTCGTCTTCCCCGACGAGGGGACGACGATGGTCGCCCGCGATCGCGCGAGGATCGCGAGTGATCGATCCAGCGGAAGCGAATATCGCTAGTCGCGACACGAGCGAAATGCAAACGCGCTTTCCGTGTGAGAATATGTCGCGGCCTGCCGCGAGGGGGTTCCTCGATGGGGAGGGTATCGCGCAGGGCCGATCTCCGGTGCTACGGAACACGCGACATAACGTGACCGTCGTCAGGTTCAATGACGACGACCGTAGCGATTGGTCGAGGCCGTCATCGTCGCTGTTGGCATTATGCACCGCTTAATGGAGCGGGAACGCATGGCGAACGATGAATGCGGTCGCCAGAAACGCATTACTGCGCTACCTACCGCGTAGAGCCTTTCGAATCTGCCTGGTCGCCGGCGTGGAATGAAAAGAGAAAGGCGGAAAGCACGGCGAGACAGAAGCGAGACGAAGAGCGGAGGGGCGGCGGTAGGTCGTCGCGTTGCTTGTTTGCATTCCCTGATGGAGCTTCCGATCGAAAAGCGAGCTTCTCCGAGACCACCCTGGATCGCGTTAGAGAGAAAAAACCTCGCTGTGCATCCTTCTGTTTCTGTCATCAGGGGACACGATACTCCATCTGACTCTGCTTCCCACCGGCACGTGCTTCTATTGCTGCCCTATCCAGTTTAATCAGGACGTCCAATTTCAGTTGTATACCAGGTACACAGAATCATCGTGGGCTCATCATCGCGCAGTAACGTACCTTAAACGCTCATTCTCTCGCGTTAACGCTGACTGACTGAGAGAGTTTTCTTTATCCGCTGTCAGACAGCTTCTCACGCGGGTCTTGATGGGTCAAGTTAATCACGTCAAGTGTCGTCAGTATCGAGCTTTAGCGATGCGATCTCTTTCGCAAATCCCATCATCGGCCGTATTAAATTTCACGAATTTTGCTCATAGTCACATTTCTCTTGCGTTTCGCATTGACCCACGACAGGCGGAATCCGACGTATCCGGCCATACTGGATCCCAATGACGTCGCCACCTTGTGGAGGAGCAATTTCAACGTTAAACATCCAACCGTGGTTTACATACACGGCTACAGCGACAGCGCGTTAGGCAAGGGTCCCATCGCCATACGAAACGGTACGTTTCCTCCGACTGTATCCCTTGGAATCGCATTGCGGTCAAGCACGCGGTTCCCTCGAAGGGAAGAAAAGCATTTTGTCCAGCTTCAGCATGCATGGGAAAAGTTCGATCCGAAAGTTTAACCGGCAGCCGGTCCCGCCGAAGAGAATTCCATATTCTTTCGCCAAAGTTGGCGCGGATGATACATGTGCGAGAGCGTCCCCAGCTTCTTGACAGAGGCGTGACGGTGTATCGCCCTGAATACCAAGGCAGCTTCTTAAAAGTCGCCGCGACGCTTCCTATCCGCTCGTAAAGTTCGCTACGAACGAATAGGCCGGATCCATTAGTAACTACATGGCAGACACGGACACCTCGCGCGATCTCAAGAGCTTCCTGTCGCGATGACAAATGGCGCGCGCTGCCACAACTTGCCCCGATAAATCGCGAATCTCGGCGCGCGAGTCGATACAATTCAACATTACGCGGCTCCGCGGATGAAACGACTCTAGCCTGTCTGTCCAGTTGATCTCGAGGACACTCGTCCGGTGTCTCTTTCTCTCGCGATGATCACTCGATTCGCTCCCACGGGAGCGCGCGTTATCGTCGATTCCAAGAAGCTCAACATCAGTTCTATGGCGGTTCGCGAGGCTGCAGGACGCTGCAGGAAATGGTTCTCCGTTTCCGCAGATCCTCCGTATTCCGGGAAAGGAAGAGAAAAGAAAAAGGAAACGATTCCGTTCATCTCCTTCCCCGTTCCAGCTTACCTCCGGCGCGGCTACTACAACGTCATCCTAGTGGATTGGTCCAAGCTGGCGGTGTTACCGTGGTACGTAACGGCAGTGAGAAACGCCAAAGTCCTCGGGCCCTACTTGGCCCGAGTCATGAGCTGGCTCGACGCGCACAAGGCCGTTCCCTTATCCAAGATTCACGTGATCGGCTTCAGTTTGGGCGCCGAGGCCGCCGGTTTTATGGGGAAGGCATTGGCGCCGCGTAAGGTAAGGCAGCGCCGTAAAGCCCGCCGGGTTTCAAATTACATCATTGCACATCGAGGAGCCGGCTGATCGAATCGCGCGATCGCGATATCCCGGGATATCGACCAAAGTGTACCGTTATCGAGAGACGCGCTTTCAGATAGGCAGAATCACCGGACTGGACCCGGCTTATCCGCTGTACATGAATAGCGGCGAGGAGGGCCATCTGACCTGGGCTGACGCCACCTTCGTCGACGTTATTCACACCGACGGTGGCAATTTCGGATTTCCGAATTCGCTCGGCCACGTCGACTTCTATCCGAACGGCGGTAGCAGGCGACAACCCGGCTGCGATTTCAGGAGCATCGTTCGCATGGGTTTCAGGAGACTCATCAATCAGTACAGTGAGTGACAACTCGTTGCTTCCTCGAGTGTCAAGCGTAGCGTACTTTGATTCCTACACTGTAGCACCCACCCACGTGCTATTCTATGGTGTTCTATCGCTGTGCTCTGGTACTCCAGCGATTGTATAACGCGAGGCATCGTTCTCTATCTTTTAGTTACCTGCGGACACAATCGAGCCTGGCGTTATTACGTGGAGTCGGTGGAGAACCCGTACGGCTTCCCCGCTAGTCGATGCCCGAAATGGCGGCCCGGGATCCGAGCGAACTGCGTGTGGAAGCCTGAGGCTTACATGGGGTACACGGCCGATCCCAAGTATCGAGGAAAGTTCTACTTGAGCACGAACGCGCGGCCGCCGTACGCGAAGAACCTGACAGCCCACCGATCAGGCAAATGAGGCATGCGCCGATCTCGATCTTTGGATGAACCAGATCAAGAAGCGAGACCATCGCCTCTGACATAATTGTCCTGGATAACGCTGTGGAAAGGATAATAAGATGTTTTTGCGACCTCGACTCCAGACAGTTTGCGATGGAATCGTCCGTAGTTCGGCCGTCTTTGCTATTCTCTGTAAACAGCCCGCGGTTCAATTAGCTTCCTTGCTTCTGCTGAATCGCGAGCTTGACAGTGGAAATGTTTTTGTCGAATTAATGGAACAAATAAACGAGGTTCACGTGACAAGGCGCGTGACTTGGCGTCGACTCCAAGTCGAACAGTTCGACTTCCACCGCGACGAGTCGAGGAGAGAACAGCTCGCGTCATTCGCAAGTTTCCAAGATCCTCTGTCTCTTTTCCAACAAAGTTTCCAGACCGCTAAGTAATTAAGGCAATCTGTTAATCATCGTCGATATGTTGAGCGCACTCGATGATGTATTCTCCTGCATGATTGAGTCAAGATACGTATACAGACGCGAAGCGGAAGAACGAGGGGAATGATCGGGGAAATAAGCTGCAATTTACAAATCGTTTCCGGTGCACTCCGACTTTGTACGTAAATTTCAAGGCCAGGTATTTTGTTTTGTATTTTCGCCGTTTTGGCGAACAATGATCGATCGATGCGAAGACTCTCCGGAAAACACGTGTCTCTCGAAGCGAGAGAAACGTGCTAAAAATTATGAGCGGCAAGGGGGATGACGAAGAGTATCTTTGGCCTAAAGAGGCCAGCCAGACGTCGTCGCGCTGCTTCTATTCCGCGCCGATCCCGCGCGACACGCGATTATCCTCCGCTTCTCGCGTTTCCGGAGGTCGCTTGTGACCGAATTAATACACCGTGTAATTTGCGCCCTGCGAGAATCCCTTCCTTCCTCCATTTAGCACAGAGCGCAGCTCGGTTCATCCCCATCGAGCGACTCAATTGCGAAACTCGTTCAACTTGGCGGAAGTTGTCGGTCGAACTTGAGTTCGGAGGGCAAATTACGTCTCGTCGAAGAAATAGCATCTGACGTTTTTAGCGTTCGTTAGATCGGAGCAATCTTTTCCCGTCTCGTTCCCTCCCCGAGTACCGAGGAGTAACTTTGAATACCGAATACCGCACGGAGGACCTTCCGATCCGGCGAACGAAGAGGAACGGAGAGGCCCTCTCTTGATCATCGCGTGTGGGATTTCGCCGAAAGTCACGACATCACGCTGCCTGCGCTCAAGCGCGTAGCGTGTGCAGGGTATATGGATACGCCCAGCAATTTTGGAAAGCCGTAAACGATGGGAAGTGCGGAAAGGCACAGGGGAGGGCAACAAGAGCAGTTAGGCAAACCGCAGACAGAATGAGATAACGTATTCAGCGCTCGGAATGCAATTTCAGGATCGATAGGATGACTTATGTAAGACGGAAACATTCTCTGACTCATCTTGAAGATAGCATCGTGACCTTTCACGATCAGCGTATCGTCGAGCCGCACCGTTCGATTTCGGGGATGTATTCTGCAGGGGATGTATTCGGTATAACGGTCGGGTTGCGCGCGTTCAGCCTTAACGCGTCCCTGAAAACAATCGCGGAGAGGAGAGAGGCCGCTCTGTCTCGAGATTCTCAGCTGCGTCCTGGAATCACGAACGCTCCGGGATTCGTTCGACGGTCAATCAACCCGACCACCGTGCACTGAAAAATTCAGTACGACCGGCAGGTCGATAAGAATCCAATAGCCAGGGTTATAGATGACCCTAGTCTTGAAAGACCGCGTTACGTGACAGGCCTCAGGCGACGTTTCGCAGTCCACGCTTCAGCACGTTCGACCGCGTCCACCGTTGATTCCTCCTCCCTCGAGGTGGACCTCCCTCGAGTGTCGTTATCACCGGCTATACTTCCTTACGGTTATATGCCTCGGGTTTCGTTTCTGGACACCTCCTCTTATCCATTATCATCGTCCGAGGTACTTTCCAACGGGCTCTCTCAACGGGACTTCATTTCCGGATAAACGATCCGAACGTCTTCATCTTTTATTTCCATTTCGCGCTCCTCGCCCTTCTGTGTCGGGGTAAAAGCGAGACCTTTCATCTCGGGGCTTGACAGGAATTACACGTCTTCTCGGGATTCATAGACACGCGGTCCCCCAAAACGCGCGGCAAATTTTCTCCAAAGTCAGCGAGAGCGAAATTGTCGCCGGCGGTTATCGGCGGCGATTCGTGCGAACTGATGTCGGCGGTCTCAGCGCTCCGTTAAAATCGCGTATCGATCACTTCGATCGTTGCATCGCCGGGTGCATCGGCCTCCGCTCGCGGAAATGAGAAACGAAACACGAAACGTGCCAGCACCACCACCGGCACTACCGCCAGCGTCAGCCGGCGTCGCGGATATTGATCCTTCTTTGTTCTCGTTGTTGAGCTTGCGAACATGCTGGGTTCTCGCACGATTCGCGTGTCGCGCTCCCATGGTGGTTCCGTGCCGCATGTGCGGCTTAAGCGGGGCTTTCCTGGAAAGGGCTCGAGGGGATGTTTCCCCCATAAACTCTGCCCTTTCTTCACGTATACCCCGAGCACCCATCAGTCTTGAAAAGTTCATATAGTCGGTGGTGGCCTGCGTTATTCTTGTCGGCTTCAGGCCTGCTAGATAACGACCAAGACCATCTCGATTCGCCAACGAACGACTTGCCATCGAGAGGCTCGCAGGATCCGGCGTCGATCTTCCCTTCGCGTAACGCGAAGCTGGTCTCCTCGGGGCACGTAATTAGCGACGCAATTAGCGTCATACAAACTTTCGTGTTCGGAGAGTGATGCTCGAGGCGTTAACATTGCTCATTAACATTGCTTCACGAAGGACGCGGGCCGACATGCTCGCTCTTACCATCGGTCATTATATCCCACGTCTCTGGCCATTAAACGTACGCTCTCAAACTCCAACGACAATGGACACCCACGAACGTCGTCCGCGCAGGGAGTCCGAGTGCGCCGGCTCTTTCACTGCCGCTCGCCCTCCCCTCCGTTTAATTAATTTCGTTCTGTTCTAATTCCGAACTTTCCTATAATGGAATTCGAGTAACCGAATCGAATCGCTTTCCAGCCAGCAACCGACGTGAATAAATGCGGGACCCCGCTGCGCCCCGCACGTCCGCGTCTGACGAGAAGCTATTTGCGTTCCGTCAAAATATTCCGGGAGAGTCTCGGTCGTCGAGATAAATCAGACTTTGGGCTCCCCGGAATATCGAACCGGAAACTAATTCCCGCCAATTCCCGTCGTTTCGTCGTTAACCGGGACGTTGGGAGCATCGAACAGGGAAGATGTTCAGCAGAAGTGATGCAACGCCAAGACAGAGAGAGAGAGAGAGAGAGAGAGAGAGAGAGAGAGAGAGAAAGAACCACTCGAACCCTTTCGAGAGCGTCCAACGCTCACGCAATCCGGCGGAAGCGGGAGATCGCATCGAGCCGCGTTCCTGGCGTTCGCGCATTATGGCGCTTCGTGCGGTTCTTAATGGCATTATCAAGCCCCGAACGCTCCGCATCCAAGCGTTCAAGGGTCAACGGCCAAGCGCTCGCAGAGCGCTCCGTTATTTAACTTTGCGCCACGAACTCGCGGCCCGATGGAACTGATAGGCATTCCACTTTCTGGAATTGCCAACGGCACGTCTCCGCGTCTCGGGGAGTCCCCGCAAGAGAGGGGGAGGGAGAAATCACGCGAATCCCAGAGGAACGCTCCGACTGATTCTTTCCGAATTGCGAAACGAGTGATTCACGAGTCGAGACTGAATCGAATTTCCTGACGGATCCTGACGGCGGAACAGGCGTTTCGTCGAAAACTGTCGGAGGAATGGGGCGCGTTTCGGTTGGCAGGGCCACGTAATCGCGGGCCGAAAAGTTCGCGTTAGCTCGTCGAGCGGTAGCACCACGCTGGCAGAGGGTGGCGGACAGCGAGGCCCTGGAGTTGTGTGGACGTGCACTTTACGTGACTCGCAAGGGAAGCAGCAGACAGGGGCGCGCGAAACTTTGGCCCATCGACGTTGGGAGTACAATGGCAAACAACGCCCGGCTCGTTATTTTCCGTAAACCCAATTACGTCGCATCGAGGGACAGAATTCGCCGTGTCCTTCCCGCGCTGCCCCCGGATGTCGCGGGCATCCAGCCGCTCGCGCGAGTTGAATACCGTACGCGAGAAGAACGAAGCGATCAGCCTATCCGGCCTCGTCCCACACATGTGGACGGATGTCTCTGTCCCTCAAGGGGATGATCAGCGCCGTCGAACGATACCCGCGACAGTCCGTCGTCCATCCCGTTTCCCGGGATGGTATTTGTTTCCTCGGACACGAGTAAGCAAGTAGAAACTCGAAACTGTCGCAAACAGCGCTGAAACAATATCGAAAGTAAAGAGAAGCGCGATATCTGACGCCGATAATCTCGAGTGACCGGTGTCACATCGATTTTTCTTTCCTCGATAGTGGCCGCACGCGGAGCGCCGTTGTCACGACGCCGCTGAACGAATACGGCGGATAAGGTCCACGTGCTCGGTCGTCCAGGTACGGTATCGGGATCTTAACGTCGGGTTGGCGTGAGCGTTATCTCGCGAAGCCGCTGCCACCGCTACCACCCTTCCCTCGAGACGGTTCGCGAGGATCGCTTGATTTTTGAGCGATGCTTCGACTCGATTCGCGAAAACGAGACCGTTCGTGCGTTCTTTCTTATCAAGGTTGAGGTTGATCGTTCCGTTGCAAGGGACCCGCCAAGGACCCTCGCTCGGCATCACGCGAACGCGCTGACTTAACGCGAAAGTAAATCGAATTCTCTTGCTTTTCTTTCAATTTCCGCCGCGCGCGGCTATAATGCCTCGTTCCTCTCGCTCGTGCGCCATCAAGTTCCTCCCCGACAGCGAATCCTCCGTGGCGCAGCGATGATAAGTCAACTGGCTGGAAAGGCTGGAACTGGTTTAATTCCGGTTTCCACGGCTGCGGAGGCTGCGCGCGGAATCCGCATGGTATTCGCGGTAACGATCCATGTACGTGCTTCTTGGCAGGTTTCCCCGCTCTGAGAGACACTTTTTCTCTCTATCGCTCCATCCCGCCGCGGTCGTTCTGCCAAGCAGGTCCTGGCACTGACCCGACAAATTATCCGAAACGGGACGCAGCAACGGGCGACCTTGAGAGCATGATCGAACCATCGGCTTGCGCCGTGCAGCAGCCTTCGTCCGGCCGCGATCTCGCGGCGAGATTGTTGCTTTTCAACGACGAGCCGTTTGTTATTACGCGCACACCGTTTTCGGTATACTCGGTATATCGCGCTGCACCTGCAATACCGTCCTACAGCCGCGCCAAGTCGCTCCGGCTCTGATCAGCGATCAGCGGCCGCTAAGTCGAGCGGAGCACGACAGCCCGGGACGGACGGACGGACGGACGGAAATCAATACGCGTTCAGAGTTTACAGAGTGGCCCGAGGTGAATATTCCATAGGTGAATATTCCATAGCGTCAGTTATTTTATACACGGCCGGACGTCGCAGGAGGGAGAGGAGGAAGCGAGGGAGAGGAGCGGCGAGCCATTTAACGTGGCGGAGCGAAATCTTTGCTGGCGAAATCTCACGTGGAACAACGCCGCCGAGTTATGCGGCTGTGAATTCCACGGCGCGCCGGACGGAGAAAATATCAAGACTCTCGCTCGGCTCGCGTGCGGTGGCGGGGTGCGGCTAGGGGATTATTTAATACAGCAGAGCCGACCGAGGTGAATGAAGCCCCGCGGGGAGAGACGATCGTTACGCGATGCGATCTCATTTCCCTCGTAAGCCAACGCGAGGAACCGAGCTAATAAGCGAGACAAAACGCCGTTGAGGATGTCGCTTAATAAGAGACGGCGGCGGCACAAAAGCAAGTGGCTGCAGCCACTTTGGGACACGATACAGCCTCCGCGAGCGACGGGGGATGATCGCGTTACCCTCGGGTAATCGAACCCTTTCACCGCTTCCTCGCGCGCGCTAACTCTCTTCCTCTCCCATCATCATTCCATTCGCCGCTCGTGTTATCGTCAGCTGCATCCTCGTCGAGAGCGTGCAATCTCATCATCTCGTTGACGGGCCTCGCTTCGCGTTGCCCGGCGATCCGATAAACGACGTTGTCGAGAGGGCGCGCGGGCCCTTTGATTAGAAAGGGTGAAATGATTTTTTCACCGGCTCGAGCCATCTGGCTGGTTACTCGCGTCAGGGATCAATACCGATAAAAATAATACTCGCGTCGCGTTTCAGAGTTGTCGTGTGTCCCCTGTCGGGATAGCGAAACCAATTTCGCGGCGATGAATCGTGTATCCGCGGCATAATGCTTGCTCACACAGCTGACAATAATACATCGCGCGCTTATTTCCAACCGCCACCTATCCGTTCCTCCTTTCTTTCATTTTTTTGCTCTCCCATTCGCGAGGGTGTATCTCCGCGCCACCGTCGCGGGAATAACGCCAGCGCGTCCGCGTAGACCTAGACACGTCGCGTGAATCGTAATTACCATTTCGATCGGATTTCGAGCGGACGGGAATCAATTCGGACGACGAGGGCGAGGACGACATCGTTCCGGGACCGATCTCGCGCTCGAGATTCCACTAGCCTAGGCAAGCAAGCAAGCGAGCTGAAGGTTCACTCACGATTTTGTGATGGAGGTGCTGAAGCTCCCTCTCGGTCACCCTCCTGCGAGAGAGCTCGCGCTGCTCCCGCCTGTACTGGCTGTACTTGTAGAAGAGGTACATGCCGGGCAGGGCCAACACCACCAGGGGTTTCATCAGGCCGGCCCGTCCGCTACTACCGCGGACACGCGGCTCCGGTGGTTCATCCAGATCCTCCAGTTGGTCAGCCTCCTCGACAACGGCCGGCACGGCCGCACCAGCTGCTGGCATCTCTTTCTCTCTCTCTCTCTCTCTCTCTCTCTCTCTCTCTCTCTCTCTCTCTCTCTGTCTCTCTCTCTCTSTCTCTTTCTCTCTCTCTCTCTCTCTCTCTCTCTCTTTCTCTCTGCAAGACAGCCAACAGATCCCGCTTGAACGCGTTCGTCGGATCGCCGATCGTCCGCGATTATCCTTGCGAGGCGCGAGAGGCGCCTGATATAATACGACGCATCGCGTGGAATCATCGACTGATCGCAATCTCTGCCTCCCCTCGCGGATGCTTCTCGGGCTGCGAGAACCCGTTACCCTCCTCGCGGGATTGCTACGACCGGGGCCATTGTCTTAATCAGTCGGCAACGAGGAATTCAGTGACCGACACGGCGTGCTACTAACGGCGAACAATATGCTCGTTCCGGTGCATTGTGTCTCATTGTGCCTGATAATATCGGGAATGCATCCGCTTCGATCGCCACGTTCGACTCCCCTACATTCTCGATTCTTCTCGTTCGACGTGCCGTCTGCGTTCGCTCGCTCCTTCCAGTTCTGAGTTCTTGAGCAGCGATTCACGCGGAAGCGATGCGCGCGGGATTTCGGTTGGCGAACGAATGGAGAAACCTCGGGTCGACAAAGGAAACGGTTATCGGTTATCGATTTCTCATCGAATCTCGTTTTTCTTCGTCGTTCGCGTCGCAACGGTAATCGCGCGCTGGTTTTTAGCCGCCGCGTATCACGGACAGGAATTCCCCCCCCCCCTTTTCATCCCTTCTCTCTCTCTCTCTCTCTCTCTCTCTCTCTCTCTCTCTCTCTCKCTCTCTCTCTTTTTTTCTTTAGATATTTATAATCCTCCGTAATGTCGTGTCGTGACATCCGCGGCAAAATGATTCCCCGCCCGCATACATCCTCCCGAATCCCGCGACTTTAATCTCGCAACTGTCGGAACGCCGTGATTATCTCTGTAATTCCTAGCTTCGTGCTGCACGACGCGGCAATAACTTCCGAGAAATAAAAGAGCCGACCAGTCTCTGGTAGACGTTTCCGATATCGCGCGTCTGCCATCCATCAGGGGACAGAACATGTCTTGATGTTTCCAATATGAAATCCGTACAGCTGCATGAACGATTCCGCTCTGCGATTACTTCGTCCCTATCGATCAGAAGTCAGCCTGACAGGCCGCGGCGCGATTAAAGCTATAATCGCTCGACATCTATAATTATTCCGCCGAGAATAAGCGAGCCCAGTCGGGAGCAGATCGACTTCATTAACGACGGGGGAAAAAGCGGGGAATTCGCACGGTATTTTTGGAAGACATCCTGGCTAAACGATTCAGAGCGCATCAACATGGATCCCTTAATGAAATTTCGTAATCTACTTGTCGGTCGTTCACCGGCTATATTTAATTCAGCCTGTCTACTCGCGATTCTATTCTTGAGCCGGCTACTCTGGAAATACGCGCGCTTCGCTCTATATCGCCGCAGACGGGTCGTGCACCCCGCTTCATCGCGCTTTGCTGAGAGACGCAGCAGCCTCGATGTTAGCCACGCCGATGTCCGTGTTGCTGATCTCCCGAACGCAATCTGCGTGTCGCGATAAGCAACGAGTTCGCGCGATCGTCGCAGATTCGAGATCGCTTCGAGATCGCAACGGATCGATCAACGATCGAGAACGAGAGTTGAGGAAGGTCGACGCATCGCGCGACCTTCGCGCCTCACCACGTGTGAGAGATCATTTTTGATCTCGATTCGTCTTCAACGAGCCAGCGATCGAAGCGACCGAGTTATCTCGCTGATTGCAGCTTCTCGTGAACGCATCCGTCGATCGTTGCAATGGGCGAATGATTCGGGCAAGAACCGATCGTCTCGACGTGGAAAGAGAATTTTTCCGATATCTTCGACGTAACGGCGGCGTATTTCCGGGCTGCATGCGTTGAATAAAATCGCTCGCAACACCCTATATACCTCCGGCCTCAGCCACGCTGAGAGTTCGTCGGGGGATCCGTACGTTCAAAATTGCGTTCGCCTGTCAAAAGTGATTAGCGTTATCGCAGCTATTTCTGGCGCGTGCAAACGATCGATACGTCATCGTATCGCTCAAGACGCGCGAACGTAGTTTTTCGCAGCCTGGCAATTCGGCAGGCAACACGGAACGACCAAACGCCGGGCGCATATCTATGTGCAGCCGTGCGCGTTATCGCCGTGGGAGCTAATGTATTATCGGAAATGAATCGATATATCGACTGCTTGTTTTGCACTTTGCACTCGCGACTACGCGAGCCGGGGGATTTCGCGACACGGCATGCGACACGCCGTAATTTCGCGAAGGACAAGGCCGAAGCCAAGGCGAGCTTTTTACGGATCTCGCTTCGCTCGAGGAATCTGCTCAGCGGATTATTCGATCGGCACCCGGCGCGATTCTCGATCAACGTTAAACCAACTCGAACTCAATCGATACGATCGATACGATCAACGAAGCGATACCGTTCGTTAGGATTAACGTCACGTGCGACCTGTTTCCGCGGTACAGCGGAGGCTGCGCGACAGCCGCAGTTTCTCGTTCTCTTCAGGGAAAATTCGCAAGCTCTCAGCTCGCGTTCGACTGATCGGAGACGCGATATCCGGAAGTCTGCTGTCCGTAATCGAGTCTGCCAGCCGCACCCGAACCGTGCTCGCTCTCGTACGGGGCGCGAGGAGCGAGCGAGGGGGCAGTTAGGAGCGGCCGAATCGCGTTCGAGGAAAATTATTATGTTGTCGGGGCACGAATTATCGGATCTGATCTGATATCGCGCGTACGTGTGCAGTTTGCCTTGACACACCGTAGCAGCGGTCGCGCGAGCAAGGACGCACCAACATTGCGGGATAACATCGTTCACGATGCCTCTACGGCCAAGTACACGCTCCGTTTGCTATTTTTGTGCCGTTTCCGCTGTCAAGTCTCGTTCGATTATCTTGGCCTGCTATTTAGAATCGATTCGATCGCTCTTTTTCGTCTACGCGACGCCGAGGAAAGCATGACAGCGCGGCGAACATCCGCAGCACTGATGTTCGAGCATCAGCCGGATGAGGATCAGACAATGCGAGCTCGGATCGATTGCCCGATCCATTCAGGCTGAGGATCAGACTGGGCGAGTGAAAGATTATTAACTCACACGAACATGAAGTCAATCGAGACTCAGGACAATCGGTCCTACCAATCTTGATTTACGCTCACGATCGCTACGTACACGAGGAGCGACCGCTACGAAGAAGAACTTTCTCAGTGATGCACGATGCGCGGTCCGGATGACAGAAAATAATGACCGCCGAATCCGCGAGGAACTGAGAACAACAAAGTTTCACGCCACACGCTACGTGTCATACATCGCGCTGTTTGTCATGCACGACAAGTAGCAGAAGCTGACTAAAAACATCGATCACAGATACAGCGGGACCCCTTGTCGTCGTAATGCAGATTACGCGATCAGTTCTCTCAACCAGCACACCGCGAATGATCATCGCTTCTCTCCGTGCTTCGTTAGCCCTTCGAGCTCCCTCGTCTCCGGCGATTTAATCCGCGTAGCTGATTCGCTCTTTCTCGATTCTCGAAGCGATATATCGCACGTGGAAAAGGAACGCGCGTCATGAAGGAACTTGTAGTCGACTGAGCATCATCCGTCCTGACGCTGGCTTTCCGCCGATGTGTAACGGCGCGCGAGACGCGAAGAGAGAGAGAGAGAGAGAGAGAGAGAGAGAGAGAGAGAGAGAGACTATGTCTCTCGTCACCTGTCATCGTTCCCGCCAAGGCAATGCGTACGTCCACAAATCGACCAGCGAGCATCGCGCGTCGTACCTTCATCGACCCCGCGACGATACATCGGCATAAAACACTTGTACGAGAGGTACGAGAGATACGGGGGAGAGCGGAGGAATTCACTGCTGTCCCGCGGGGGTGCCGCGCGCGTCATCCCCGAGGGGTACGCGCGCCTGAATTCCCCCTGATTCTCGGCACGTGCGACGATCCGCGGTACGCCGCGCTCATCACACGCTCGACGGCCACAAGTCGCGCACTTACATCTCTCCTGTCTCACCCCCCCGAAGCCGCGTACAGGATGAGCGAAGAAAAGGCGCGAGAGGGTTGGCCTGCGCCCGCGATACGAACGAGTTTCCTCTCCTCCTCCACCTCCTCCTCCTCCTCCGCCTCGCGCGCACTCAGCTCAGCTTGGCCGTGGACATCGTCGAGCCGCGGCGACTACCCCTGCCTGGTGGTATACCGCCGGCTGCACTGGCGTGCCCGCAGCCAAGGCAACCCCTCGCGAGCACACTGCGCTCCGTGCACCCTCGCTCGTGCTCGCTCGCGCAACCCTCCCGCGCGCTCGTGCGCGGCCGGCCGGCGCCGTCGGCCGCTTCCGGAGGAGCGTACTCCGCCGAGCAACGCCGAGAAGGGCGCGCGACGCCGACGCCGACGCCGACGCCGACGCTGCCTGCGTGACGCAATGCGTGTTGCCGCGCCGCGCAAGCCCACCCGATCGAAGCAGTTGTGCCGGCGCGGTGGCCGGACAACCACTGACGGATGATGGCCCGGTGCTGATTGCTTGCTGGCGAGCCTGCCCTTCTCGTTATCGCTGTTGATGCTAACGCTGCTGCCGCTGCTGCTGTTGCTGCTGCTGCTGCTGCTGCTGCTGCTGCTGCTGCTAATGCTGATGCTGATGCTGATGCTGATGCTGATACTGATGCTGATGCTGATGCTGATGCTAGCAGTGCGCCGGTGCTGCTGCCGCGGCCGGCTGCGTGGCAGAAGCTTCATGCTTGGAGTGGGATCGATAAATGGAGGAGGAAAGGGCGAGGGCGCCCGGGAAGAAACAAGGGATGCGAATATCTTTGAGAAAGAGCTCTGCTTCCCCGATCCCCTCCGATCCGTCAAGGAAGCAACTTTGCTAATGTCCCTGTCTCCCCGCGTCTCTCTTTCTCTTCCCTGCTGTCGATCTAACGATCATCACAACGATCATCGTATGGGAGTTTAGTGAACTTTCGACGCAGCTTTCCGCAGCATGATTCCGCTTTCTATCGGTCCATGTTCTTGGTATTAAAAATTCGGATCGCGAGTATCAGTTCGCCTGGCAACAAAAGGCAGACGATGATCACGCGCTGACGAATAACGTCATCGTTCTTCATCGTTTTTATAACGCTCGGTTGCCCGGCTGCCTTCGAGGTCAACGCGCGAGCGTCTCGTCAACGACCTCTCTTCTCCTAATTGTTCTGTAACTAACGAATGCGTACCTATCCTTTTATTATTTACTAGTCGCTCGTATTTCTTCAACTCTTTATCCGTGGGGAATTCAACGATGAAGACAGAAGGAGAGATTAATTCCGACTGACTCGCGCTTTTGCCCCATTGTTTACCCCGTTACATAGCAGTCGCCGCATAAAGGAGGAGCGTTCCCTGAATCACAGTCAGGAATCTCGAGCGAGACTATTTTTCGTGACGTTTGACCCGTTTCTATCGAACGGCAGTGACGTCATTGCGGGGAATGTCAGATCAATGGTCCCCGGGGAGTTGGCGACGGATGCTTTCCTACCCTCGCAGCCTCCCCTCCCGCCGACCAAGGGGATACCACGCGCGTGTAGGGCGCGTGGTTATGCGCTAGCAGCGACCCACACGAGTTTTCGGTCGAATGGAAGTTGGGAAAGGCCGTGCGAGCCAATAACGAGCCATCGCGGTCATCGTAACCGGGCGAGGGTTCTACGGGAACAGTCTCCGCCACGAGAGAAAGAGAGAGAGAGAGAGAGACCCCTAAATTTACTTTGTATTAAATTTACTTCAAGGTCGTATAAATTCGAGCAAACTCCTCTGAACGATCGTTCAATCGCATCACCGGACGCTGCTGGCGAAAATAAGCGATCTCGGCGCCTGGGTTGTCCCGCAAATTATCTTCCGCCCATTAGCGAGTCTTGCTCGATGACTGAAACGAGCGAATCCGATGATTGTACCTCGTCCCGCAGGTCGAGGCTCGATGAAAATTCGTTAGCAAACAAGACGAGCTAACCTGCTCGTCCGGCTCCCTCCGGTTGAGAGCCACTGGCACGACGTCATACAGGGTTCAATGACGTCACAGGGGCGCTCGATACGAGCGAGCGGAATTTCGTAGTGGGGGGGATCTCGCTACGCCGAGACGAGGATAAAGAAGCGAGCCGGCGATGCTGGGGGGACGAGCAGGGGGACGGCGGAACGCTGACGAGAGGAGCATCAGACGCGGAGGAACCGGCGCGATAAGAAGGTAACGCCGCTTCGCGCCGCTCTGATCGAGCATTCCGCGGCCGTTATCTGATCATTATCGCGACGTTATCCGTCACATCCATCATGCGGACATCGGGCGCAGCTGATGAAACGCGCTCGTTCACGCATCCGCATGCGACACCGCTGGTGTGTTCGATCGACACGCTGCTCGCGCGTGTTTTAAAAGCGTCCCGTTAATTAGCGATCTCCCCTGATCGCGCGACGTTTCATCAACGGCAGATAAATCGCGCGCTAATCGCGTTAGCGCACGCGCGCGAGATCATCTCTCGTCCGAGATTTCTCTCGTCCGCGAGTGGATGCCAGTCGGCCCGCCGCATTGCGCCACCCCCACTATAAGCCCACCCCGCGCTCATAAAAGGCATCCTTGTAATTCTCTTGCTGTGGCAAGGAACGGCTCTCCCGGCACGGAAGAGCCTTTATGTCCAACCGCGCGAATTACGACGCGTAAAAACTTCCAAAAGTACGTCCCCGCTCGCTTGACAGAAAGAGAGAGAGAGAGAGAGAGAGAGAGAGAGAGAGAGAGAGAGAGAGAGAGAGAGAGAGAGAGAGAGAGAGAGAGAGAGAGAGAGAG
>JAHMML010000011.1:3497831-3508773 GCA_020341155.1 Eciton burchellii
GAGAGAGGGAGAGAGGGAGAGAGGGAGAGAGGGAGAGAGGGAGAGAGAGAGAGAGAGAGAGAGAGAGAGAGAGAGAGAGAGAGAGAGAGAGAGACGGGAGGACTGCTTATACTTTTTCCTATTATTTCGCTCCGGAAACGTAGCATGAAACTATCCCGGGAGAGTCGACGATGGTTTAATCACCTGCGAACTTCCCCCCGCGCGTGCTTTCTCCTACTCGTTCGCGTGGAAACGAATGCGCGCTCCGTGCGACTTGCGAAAGACCTGAAAAGGGTAGATAAATGTTAACGCGCCTTCGGTATGATTCGCGTAACACCGTTTAAATATTTATTTATTTATTGGTTCGAGAGAGTATGCGTTCAGTAGGGATGAGAATCATTAGAAAACGAAACAATCTCCTCTAATCGTCGACCAACTTAACTAAGCCGGATACTCGCTCTATCCCAGTGACAAATACGCGACCGTTGCTTCTCGCTTCTCGCAGAACACTGAAGCACTGTTTCTCGCCGCTTGGTAACTGCCGAGCGGCAACGATCCTTTTTTGTTTACGGTAACGGTTGCGATCTAATCCCTTGGCTTTGTGACTCATATTCGATATACGCTTGTTTGCAAACATCGAGTACATTCCAAAGACAACGCGCATAAAAATCCTTAACGGCAGGAACGATTATGTACCGTTTGCCCCTCCCTCTCCCTCTCAGGACAGAACGATAACGACGTTTCATTGCCTTCGATCAGATTTACGGGGAGTTGGCCGCTACCGTTCGCGCCAATCGTCAATTTCCGTCTCCT
The DNA here is from genome assembly GCA_020341155.1 of Eciton burchellii. Classification (NCBI taxonomy): domain Eukaryota; kingdom Metazoa; phylum Arthropoda; class Insecta; order Hymenoptera; family Formicidae; genus Eciton; species Eciton burchellii. Next base: position 3,498,624 of record JAHMML010000011.1, read on the forward strand.
CGAGAGAAAGTTACGTAGTTGCGGACGGCGCTGCCATTCACGGAACAGACGGCGGTGCAACCGCAGGAATTCTCAGTACGTCAGTATTAATCCACCAATGGGAGGGGGAGGGGAGGGGGAGGGGAGGCGATATTATCCGGCCGGCGAAACGGCCGTAATCGGCGTAATTTACGCGCTCGCGCCAGCGAGACGAAATTGGGGCGAGTGGAGGGTGAGAGAGGAGGAGCACGGGGGAGGCTGCGGGGGGTGGGAGGGGGGAGGGGCACGGAGGCCAACGCGAAGCGGGCTTCCATGAGGAAGCCAACGGCGGGAATGCGACGGGATCAATTTCCCCCCGGTTGCCCGGTGGGAAAGGGGGAAAAGAAAAAAAAGAAAGAAAAAGAAAAAGAAAAGAAAAAGCCGGAGGAGCGCGGCTATCTATTTTTCATCGGGGGCCGAGAGAATCCAGTTTCATTCTCTCACGTTCATTCCGGGGCATTACGGGAGATTAATAGCGCGTCCCGAGTCCTTTTGCGAAGTGTATCACTTCCCAAAGTGATCTTGCCCGCGTTAATATTGCATTTCCTTCCCTTCGCATAAATAATAAAACCGAAGAAGGTATACATATATGTGTCCTGCGGAAGTATAATTGCGTCGATACAGCGGACAGCAAGTCCCAAAATCAATAAACGAACGTCGCATTGAAATGGACCGGATTCAAAGCTGACACATCGCTCTCTTTCTTCCCGTCCCCCTCCCGGCCCCGCGACGGAACCGCGCGTTTTCCTTTGGCGGAACAGTACCGCCATCGCTCTGACGGAGACGGACTTCGCTCGAGCCGGGGCTATTCCGTTACCAGGAAAATCTCGTCTGGCTTACCAGGTAACAGCCTTGCGGCTCAAATGATAAAATGTCGCCAGACGCCGACCGACAAAGCAGAACCATCGGTATGACAAGTTCGCGACGGTCCAGTGCATGATTCGCGAATGATTCGCATGACTCGCACCGATGACGATATCGACCTCGACTATCGTCATTACGTAAAACTCCGCTCGCTGTCGCATGCCGCGTCTCTAGAGCGCGACAGAGAGCGTCGTCTGCTAGACGACGCAAGCACGGCGTGCCGCGTAACTCGATCGTCGAATGATGCTGCAATAGCTGCAGCAGCGCGGTAGATCGCGACAGGGATATCGTGACAATCGAGCGAGGCAATTAAGCGGAGCYCGATCGCGCTCGCAGACGAGCCGAATCTTCCCATCCCCCCCCCCCCCCCCGACCCGCGCATCTCCGTGTCTCCCTGGAAGTGAATCGGGTTCATCATCCGATCATCCGGGAGAAATCGCGACCCTCGAGAGGTCCAACGGCGAATCTTTTCCGCATGAGGCTGAATGAGGATTTGTGGCCCGCTGATTGACGATCAGCCTCGTCGGCGCGTGTCAGAGTTCAGCGGCCGCCATTGCCGGTGATCACTTGACGCCGGCAGTACTCGAATCCTCTGATCACATCGCGATCCTCCCGCAGCTCGGGCGGGATCCATATCCCTCCCCGCTCTCGTTTACTTCCTAACCGGCCTACCGCATTAATTAAGCGTCGGCGCTCTTGCCCCCCCCCCCCCCCCCCCCCCYCCCCCCCCTYCCCCGCCCCTCTCCCTCAATCTCTCTCTCTCTCTCTCTCTCTCGGCCGATCGAGCGAGCGGCCGGAGCCTTTCGATCGCTAGCGGACGATTAATTGAACTATTTGTTCGAAACGTTTACGACTCTCTCGTAAAAGCTCGATCGGTTCGATCGCGAGATCTATTTTTATTGGCTACAGTATCGCCGCGCAACAACCTCCGTCCCCTTTCGTGATAACATCGATCTCTCGTGGATCGGTTTAATAATAAGATGCGACGATACGTGCGAGTCGCGCCAATAACGCATTCGCTGCGCCAATGAGCTCGCATCCGCGGAGTCTGGGGATTCGTTGGCTGGAGCAACAGCTGACAGCTGACAGAGACAGATGGACATTCTAATCGACGATCGTGCGCTATTAGTCGTTCATTATCGACTTGTTTCCTGCATCAGCCGTGATTCCAATATGAATCAGCACAATTAAGAGGAACGTATCCGGAGCCGTCCTTGTCGGCGCCTCTTATCGATGGAACTTTCCCGGCGTGATACTTTTAGCGTGAGCCGATACGTTATCCCGCAGGATGTTACAAAGTCCTGCGATAAAGCGGCGCGATTCGGAAGATTCGTCCGCGCTATCTGCTCCGCCTGCGGAAGGCCCCCGGCAATGGCGACGTCCCCGGATAATGTTCGATAAATGGAATCTCGTCACAAGTCACACCGGCGGCGGAGAATTCGTGGCGCGCGCCGTGTGACCGTTTATCGACGAGAGGAAAAAGGGAAAAATTTTCAGTCGCGAAAAAAGCGACTCGCGGAATGAACGCGCCGCGAGAAGCCGTAACAGCCGCTCAACGAGCGCGCAGACGAGACGCACGGACGAGCAATCTAAATTTGGATCGCGCTGCGAGCCGAGGCCGAGCGGCGAGACGACAGGACGTTCATGAGTCACGATAGTTTTCACGACGGTGATCCGCCGGTAATTTCATCCAAAATCGTCAACGCGACACATCGGAAGCCCGATCCGTCGATTCGTCGCGCGTCGATTCGTCACGCGCAATTCTCTCGCGAGAGCCGAGACGTCGTCGGCGCTGCGAATCGGGGGGAGCGATCGTACAGCCAACGCTTTACGATTTCGCTTCCGAAAAGCAAGGCCGGCGATCCGCATCGTGCCTCGAAGCGCGTTACGTATTATTAATCGGCGGCTTGCAATCGCGCCACAAAATCCGCCCGCCGTAACGTACGTGCGTGCGTGCGTGCGTGCGTGCGTGCGTGCGTGCGTGCGTGCGTGCGTGCGTGCGTTTCCCCAAAAGTGAAAGTGAGAGGTGATACATTGCGCGCCCGATCTACCCCCTTATCTGCGCGCGGTCATCGTATTGTTGCGTTACTAGCGAGCTGCCGACTAACGCGAGCCCGAAGACAATCGTGGAGCTAGTTGCGAGACTTACGGGAGAGGCTAGAGGGAGAGGAGGAGGGGGGGGKGGGGKKGGGGGRGGGGGGGGGTAGGAGGGCAACGAGGGGGAATACGCGCACAACGCGACCACGTATCTCGTGTTGGCGGAGTGACGCCGGTAATTCCGTTTACGAAGGAATTTAATGCGTCGCGGAGGCTGCTCGGCTCAAGACGGCGCAAAACGCTACCGGAGATTAATTTATTTCTTCTCCCGTCTCTCGTGCGCGAGCCGTACGGCTTTTTGATTCGCGATGGCTCACGCTCAACGAGCAATTTTAATTAAGTGACACCGTGACTAACGCCGCGCTCGCGCGCGTGCATCAAACGTGACTCAGGACTCGTCCCCCTGAGTTTTCAAGACTGCCATCGGGGAATTGCAAAAGGAATCGCACGCGATGGAGGAAAATAATTATCTCTCTCTTATAGAGCCGTTTCACAAAAAACAAGCCCTCCAAGTATATCTCTTTCTCTCTTTTTGAGCCTGCGCCTTCTCGCCCGACATCAAACACCGAAATAACGCCGGCAGTTCGTTTAAAGTCACCGTTGCTCCATCACGCCGGCGGTTTTGCGGCGCGACGGAGCGACTCGTTACTTTTTCAATGCACGCGCAGGATCTTAAATCCGCCGTTTTTAAGAGAAAGGGGACCCCCGAGGCCGTTAACGCTAAACCCGCGGCTTTACGCGCGCCCGGACGCACCGCCGCGATATTTTCAAGCCGGCCGGCGACGCGGAGCGCATCCGCCGTGCAACAGTCGGCACGGGCGAATTTTATTTCAGGACGAAAAGTCGTCTCTTTGCCACCGGGGAGTCGGACCGTCCCCGCGCGACGTCGGTCGACCAGGAATCGGATATTTTTGGAGCTCCTTGTCTCGCTTTGCCCTCTCCGGCCAGCCGGGCCACGCTCGCAGGACGACCGCATTTTTCCGCGCGAGCGGCCGCGGCGCGATCGCGAAGATGAAAATATTTTCGTTCAAGCTACATGCTTGAACGCGCGCATGCTGCGTGTGCGCGTGTACGCGTGTGCATCGTGCCGCGCCGCCTTTGTGCGCGCCGCGGGCGCTCGAACATCAAAGCGTCATCTACGCCACGCGGTCCTCGATACGGATCGCCGTTTCCGATTATGCTTCCGAAGATTATCGCGTCCGCGTCGAGATCGCGAAACTCGCCGATCGATAGAGCGAAGCCTGCACGCTGTGCGGCCTTAAATCTCCGACTGCTCTGGACGCATGATGCACCCGGCGATTGTTTCTATCGAGTACACGCGACAGTAAAGGTTATCAGAGATGTTCTTGAGACGTTGACTTGCAACGTTTCTTAGCAACAGCAGTAAACAAGCTTCCACTTCTGTCGTTTGTGTCGATGCTCCCTTCTTTCGACGGTATAATTGTTAAGCTCAGCTTGTACAAGAAAACTAGCAAGGAACCTGCTCGAAGGCTCTCCTACGTTCTTTAACATGACGTAAGAGTTGCAATGGTAACTTAGTTGCTTGTGTAATCGATCAAACACGCGAACAAGTATTCCATCCGCACCTGCGAGCCGCTTGCCGTAAACGCCAAAGTGCACGGCGGTTAACGCGCGGCTTTTCGCTCACTATTTACTTCATTTATGCTTTAAGTGGCATCGCGAATCGACGGTCCCTCCCCGCCCCGTCGTTCCGCCCCGTTTCGTATTGACATTTTCCTAAAGTCGGGCGCATGGCGCGCGCATGGGCCTCCTAACAAAACGGTCCTTTCCTAGCTTTCCGAATCCTTCGCCGATCCCGCCTCCCCTCGCCCTCTCCCTCTACCTTTCTCTCCCTTTCTCACAATGCGCGAGGATCGCTGACGGCGCGTCGTCGCGCCCATTTGCCCGCGCGCGCGCGGTCTTCGTGACATTTCTCAAAGTTTATGGTATCCGGCCACCGATGGGCCGCGACATAATAAGGCCCCGAACGGGCCCCGGCAATATAATAGACTCGATGATCTACGGCTACTTGGCGGGGCGCTTTTGTTGCAGCGCGGCGTGCCTCTGGCGGTCGCGCGGAATGCGCTTCGTGGCTGCGCTGCGGTCTGCGAAACACGCGCTGCGGATCCGCTCGGAGAAATTTTCGGGTGGGGATTGGGAAGGGGGCGGGGGGAGGGGGAAGGAAAGGGAGAGGGAAGGGAGATTGAAGGAAACGGGGATCGATTCGAGGCATGCGGTGGCTTTTCCTAACGAGCGATTACGCTTCCGTCCCGTCCGTTAGGATTCATTTCCTCGTCCCTTGGTCCCTTGCTCCTGCCCTCCCCCCTCCCCCGTCCCACCGCCGCCCCATCTCCCTGTCGCGAGAGTCCCCCCCTCGCGGGACTCTCAGCGGCAGCATTTTGCTCGCGATCGCGGCAATTACGCAGGGCAGACTTTTACGCGCGCCGCAGCCTGAATGGCGGCTGTTACGTTGCAGGTAGTAACAGCGGTGGTAGTAGTAACGGCGGCGGCACTTAACGGTGAAAGTGTGTCACCGTGTATTTAATTTGCGCTCCCCGTCGTCATAGATCGGCGATCTTGAAGGCTTCGCGCGGCCTGTGACGCGCGCGTATTTCTGCAGCCCGGCGGGCAAAAACTCGGAAAAATCGGTTTCCGTATCCTTTCTGTCCGATGGCCGCGCCGGCGCAGCGCCGAGCGATAATCGAAACGGAAAGGAGCTATTAATAGCGACGTTGCGAGGTCCGGCTAGCCGCGTTCCTTCTCGATCGGGCCGTCAATGACAGGTCAATTGGCGCGCGGTTTCGGAAAGAAACAGACCGGATCGCGAATCGCTCGGTTCTCACGGCCGGTACGTGTTCTCGCTCTCTCGCGAACGTAAATCAATCCTCACCGGCTGATCCGACGCACTCGGCACGTACGATTGTTGCGCGTTGGACTCGCGCGGATAACGACTTATCTGCAACGCGTCAGCTATTGTCGGCCGCGTGGATTATCCGATGAGTGCGAAGAGCGTATTCGGCTCACGGATCCGTCGCTTCGCGCGACAATACGCGCGACGGAGAGGCGAGACGAGACGTCCGCGTCCCGTCGCAGCCGGCGAGCCGTCTTAGCCGGTCGCCGGGAACTTTGCAACTTCGCAAGGATCGCTTTGCGTCCCGTCATCGTCGCAGCGCGGAGAAAATCGGCGGAAATTAGGCCTGTACGCGCGTAAACACGATTAAAGATCCGCCGAGGGTTGCCTTCGCCCTCTCCGTCTCACACTCYCCCCCCCCCCCCCCCCYCTCTCTCTCTCTCTCTCCCCCTTTCCCTTTCCCTCTCTCTCTCGCTCTCTTTCTTTCTCCCTCCCTTCTTCCCGTCTTGCAGTTCGGACGCAACGAAAGAAAGCCGATGGAGAGTGGTGGGGGACCGGACGAGCGGGTAGGGTAGACGATGCGTTCTCGTACTGGCCGCGTTTGCTCTGCGAGCTCAGTCGCTCGCCACGCGTGCGTCGAGCAGTTACGTAGTTGGTGTTACGTAGTCGGCTCTTCTCTTCGAACGCGTGTGCAGGATCCCGCTACCACTGACTGCGAGGGATCGATCACTGCATCCCCTTTGACGTACAGTGATAACGCTCGAGTGAGTGGGAAGGTGCTACTCCAGCGTGTACCAGGTGAGGGAGGAGCACCTGGAGGTGTATGCCTGTTGGAAGTTTGTTTGTCTTCTTGGTGATAAGCGCGAGCGGATCAAGAAGCAGGCGCGATCGGCGAGTAATCGGGGCTGCTCCGGCTGCGCGGAGTCATCTCCCCGACGCCGATCGACGCGATCGGCCGGGTGCCGGAAGTCCGCGGAGTGACGCGGAGTGAGACAGTCGCGCGTTCTCTCTCTCTCTCTCTCTCTCTCACTCAGCCAGCCGAGAGCCGTTGCGTTCTGTTGCGTGTGGGGGCAGGGGCGGGGGGGCAGGGGGRGAGGAGGGGAGACCGACATTGCGCCTTCGAAAGTGCGCGCTCGAGGAACGACGACGACGACGTCGTCGTCAGTGTCATCTTATCTCGGTATCGCGATAAACGCGGATCACGGCGCCGCGGATTCGACAGCCGAGGCTGTCGCGCGTTTTCAGAAGCGCGCGCGCGCGTGCCGCGTGCCGCGAGCAGAAATCCGCTCGGGACGAATCGGCGCGTCTCGACCGCCGTAACAGGTGACACGATTAATTCCGATCGCCTGTCGCGATTGGCGAACGCGTCTCTCTTTGCTTTTTTTCTCTTTCTCTTTCTCTCTTGCACGCACACACACACACACGCACACACACACACACACACACACTCTCTCTCTCTCTCTCTCTCTCTCTCTCTCTCTCTCTTTTTCATCCTCGCTGCTTACGAAGACGAGGAAAGGACGCGCTCGCGGAGCGCGATGGCAGATCGCAACAGCCGCTGCGCGGCTGGCCCGATCGAGCACCCGGAGATTATCGCCGATCCTCGCCGCGGCTGAGCCGCCGCCCCCTCCCGAACAGGGTGGCGGGATAGTGGAACAGGGATCGGGAAGGGAAGGGAAAGGGAGCGGGGAAGATCAGAGCGGCGCTCGTTGGTGAACTCGTTAATGAACTCGTTAATGAACTCGTCGCTGAACTCTTCGCCGATTGCGAATGGCTCGCAAACATCGCACGACGGCTGTTGCTCCCCGTGGCGATAATAGCTCGCGAATCGGCGCCCGCGTCCTTCTCGGCGCGACGAGAACGCGCGGCGGGGTCACGCTCGCGCGGCGGTCGAATTAAGAGAGGGAGAAAGAGAGACACAGAGAGAGAGAGAGAGAGAGAGAGAGAGAGAGAGAGAGAGGGAGGGAGAGGGAGAGAGTACGACGATAACGAGGGACAGATTCGCGCGGAAGGAGCTCGCGGCGCCGGCTTGATTCTTCTTCATCTCCGCGGCGGACGAGAGGCGCCTGCTGATCGTCGATCAGCTCAACGACGACGGACGGTTTCTTTTTTACTTGCAAGAGTAAGAAAAGATTAACTAGTAGCCTCGTGCGTGACGACAGATCCCGTGTTGCCGCGGCTCGCAATTCCGAGGACTCGGGAGGATTCGAGGATCACCGCAGGATCACCGCTGGCTCGACCTGCTCGGAGCGATCAGCGATATGACGAGCGACGCGAACTGACGTGAAACGAAGCGAGAGGAAGCCTTCGGAGCCGCCAGGATGATGATGCCACCGCCGCAGGTCGTGGGTGTCCTGCTGAAGAAACCGGGACAGCAGACGCACCCACGATTACCGCCCCTGGACCCGCAGGAGACCAAGATCAGAGGTAAGTCCCACCTTTCTTGTCTCTTTTGTTGCCAACGTAAATCTGCGTGCTGGCTGATGCAGGATTCTCCGAGGACAAAACGGATTCTGCTTCGTGATTCGCCTACGCGAGCCTCCTCCGAATGCAACGACTCCGTTCGACTCCGCTCGCTTTTAAGCTCTCCTGTCTTTCATGCTCAGCCTGCCGCTTGCATGAAAACCGCATCGGGAAAAACGCGGGGAATCCGTTACGCGCTGCACATCGTGCTGCCAAATCGTGCTCCGTTATCGTCGAAGCGCGACGCGAAATTCCCGAAACTCGAGCCCGATGAATCGGATTCATCGTGTGCTGCTGAGCGGCATCACGGCGATGCCGCTGCTCTCCATCTGTCAACAAACGGAGAACGCTGCGAGCTTTCTTTTCTCGGGAGATGCGAGGGTAGCAGGATGGTACCGGCTCTATATGAAGCTAATATAGAGAAAGGAGTGGGTCGCTATCGCCGCTATCGATCCGCGGATCATGATCGGCCGACAATCCGCGAGCCCACGGCATTTACCTTTACGGTCGCCGCGCCGACGTTACGCTATTATCGATATTATGATTCATTCGGCGGTGTTATTGCAACAAGAAAGCCGGACCGCCTTAGATCAGGACGAGGGCGGGGGAAGGGGGAGGGAGGGAGGGAGGGACAGGGAGAACAGAAGGAGGAGGCCTTCGTAGCGAACGGTCCCTGAAATCCTGAAGCCGGCTCTCGCTCCCGCTTGCCTAAGCCGGACTTTGATCTCTCTTTCTCTTTCTCTCTTGCAGAAATGCGCCCGGCGCCCTTGATCGGCGCCGATCGAAGCGCGAGCGCGGGCAAAACCGCGCCGATGCGAATCAGATTCGCGATGTAATCCGGCCGGACGCGACAATTGGAGATTAAATGGCTCCGTAACGCCGGCTTGTTTACTCTATTATGTCGATCGGTCGAGCGGACGGCTCGCGTTGGCTCCGTTAACAATTATGTTAATAGGACAGCGGCGTGTTGCGATAACGGTTGCGCGTGTTTGATGCGTTTGATGCGGCCTCACTCTCGAACGAGCGCGGGAACGCGATTCGCGAGACGCCACGAAAGCACGAAGCTTCCTCCATTCCGCTGCTCCTGCCTTGAGGCAGAGTCCTGAAGCAGCAGCGAGACATGTCGCTCGATTCGCGAATGTCAACTGCCAAATGCCGATGCCAGACCTTTCTAATCCGCGCGTCTCCGAAAAGAAAGGCCTTTTCAGAGGCCCGGCCGTCTCGTTCGCACGCGATTGACAATTCGTGCTCCGTAATCCGGTATCTGGGCTAACGGTAACGGGACACTTTTACGTGGCCGTCCATCCACTCTCGGCGTGGAAACGTGAGCCTCTCTAGCGGGCCCTCGCGGAAAGCGCGCCCGTGGATGCCAGAAAGCGACAAACGCCCGTCCGGGCGCTGAGGATCGCGCGTCCCCGTGCCCCGGGGCAGGAGGGGGATTTCGATGATTGGCGCTGCGTAATTTGGACAGGAACAACCGTGCCGCATGGGCCTGTTGCGTGCGCCTCTTACGCAGCGCCGAAAATGAACGATGACGCCCTGCACGCGCGCGCGCGCGCGCGGAAGTGCCGCGAAAATAGATCATTGTTCACGGCTCGGGCTGAGGGTAGGAATGTTTGCCCGAGGCCGAGCCGAGAGCAGATAGCGGTCTCTGATACACGGCCTCTATCTAATCGGACGGCTATCTAAGCCAAACATCGTATTTCAATAACTGCCGAGCGTGCATCATGATTTTCCGCGACGACAACGACGACGTGGACGAGGGTGCAGGCGGGCCCTCCCGCTTCTCGGCTCTCGCTCCGTCGAGGGCTAGGGCGGGGGGGSGGGGGGGGGGGGGGGGCSCCCCSCCCYKYGGGG
>JAHMML010000011.1:3508780-3545510 GCA_020341155.1 Eciton burchellii
CSGCGGGGGGGGGGGGGGGGGGGGGGGGGGGGGGGGGGGAGGGAGAGTACCTAAATTCCTGCGGGTTTACGGCGGCGGGTCGAGAAACAGTAAAAAGAAAGCGGGCGAGGCTGTCGATGTGCGGTGTTTCTCGAGTGCCGGTTTCCAACGATCGTATCGGATTTCTCTCTCTCTCTCTCTCTCTCTCTCTCTCTTTCTCTCTGTCATATGCGCGCACAGTGTCTCTCTCCCTCTCCTCCCTTTCCTCCCCTGGCGAGTCTCTCTAGCTAGAGAGCAACCCTTTCTCTCGGACCTGATTAAAGGTCCGCCGGATTTTCCGTTTCATTGCTTTCGTTGGACGCGAAGCGCGAGCGGTTACGACAGCGAGCGCGCGGCCAATCCCGCCCGTTGCGAAAGCCCGCGACGTATAACGTGACGTATACACTGGCGGCCGATAGCGCGGCTCTATATTGTAATTTCGATCGCAGCGCGTTCGCTCGTTAATTCATTCGCCGGCACGAATCGGCGGCCGGGGAGACATTGCGTTTGTCTGGGCCGAAGCTGGATCGGGGACGCGATCTCGACGATCCTCTCGACTCGGAAAGATTTATCGAGCGATGAGCGCTAAGAGTGCAATAGAATCGTTCCCCCCTCACACACACACACACACACACACACACACACACACACACACACACACACACACACACACACACACACACACACACACAGAGTCTCCCTTTCTCTCTTTCTCTTTCCCTTTCCTCTTGGCGACGCGGTTCGCAATTTTCGCGAAATAAGAGTCGAACCTCGGGGACACAAAGGAGGTCTTTGTGGCCCCTTCGGGGCCACTGCGGTCGTGCAAATAGCCAATGGGGCCCTTTAAAAAATCTCCACGAGAGACGCACGTACGGTTGTCGACCCGCAGCGGAGAGCTACGCGCGTTTCACATTTCTCGTTCCTCGGCCGGCATGCGCGCAGCTGGAAACTGGATTTCAAGGTGTTGCGCGGTATGCGCTGCCGCGCACTGTCCGCCGCTGATGCGTTTCGTCGTTTTCGATTCGGCGCTTTCGGAGATATCCGCAGAGAGAGAAACGTATCCGTATATTTGCGTTTGACTCGCGCACGGCTCGCTTTTTGCGCAGCGTGCGCGAACCTCTCTCTCTCTCTCTCTCTCTCTCTCTCTCTCTCTTCATCTTTGTCTCCTTCTCTCCGGACGACTTAAATTAGGGTCACAGTGCCGAATTAAGCACGGTCCACAAGTGCCATTCAGGAGGAACTCGCCGCGACCGGGGATTAAGATATACACATGTAGATAAAGTCGGACCCCATCCGTATTCGAGTTTCTGCGATTCTCTAGGAGAAATCCTTTTCATACTTGAGAATCCTCCTGAGAAATCCCCCGGCCGGCATTACACGTTTCGCGAAGTAATCCCCTAAGTATCGCTATTCAGGGGACGAAATTGAGCTTGCGCGTTCCGCGCGAGGCGCACAGGCGCGCGGGCATTTGCGGTTAAAAGGACTCAATTGGGCCGGACGGGGGGGGGGGGGGGGGGGGGCGGAGGGCAGAGGAGAGGATCAGATCCGTGCAGATGAAGAAAGAGAGCGAGCGCGTCGGCTGCGTCCAAACAAATCGTCACAACGAGAGCGGCGACCGTCGCACGAGTGCGAATAATAAATCGCGAATAAGCGCGCCGGCTCTACCGGGTGTCCCGAGCGGAACCGACACTCTTGAAGAGACTGGCGTGGCTTGGATTCGTCTCTTCGTCTCGACGAAGAGACGGACGACTCGAATCTCGGCCACGGGAGACGCGCCGCCGCCTTTCACTGAATGCTCGCGAGCGAGCGAGCGAGCGAGCACGGCTCGTCGTCTACCACGTGGTATCCGGCGCCGCGACTCCGCGGCCGACTCCGCGTGTCGTTTACGCGCCGCGGCCGCAAGCGGCGCGGCGATCGCTCGCTCGGGAGATGCTCCCTGGACGCCACTCGCGGACGGCACTCTCCGGACTGTCCCAAGGGCGAGGGCGAGACCTTTCGGTCGATTCAACAATGTTGATCGCGCACGCTCGAGCGGAGCGAATGCACGCCCGGTATCTCGCCTTGCACCGCGTCGCTTATCACGGCTACGGCGCGATAACGCGTCCGGAGTTACATACGTCGGTGCGTTACGAGGCAGTCAGTCCGCGCTCTGCTTATATATAGACGCGTACGTACGAAGCGAATATGCATGCGCTTCGGCTTATCTGCCGCGGAATGAAATGCAAAATATCTCGCGCGTCTCGTCCGGATCGCTCCAATTATTCCGCGAAACCATTCAGCCGCCGCCCCGGACGTTATCTTCGCATCTTATCTCCGCGGTCATTAATGCGCGGCCTTTCCGACGTACGTGCGTACGCGCACGATGTATCGTCTCGAGTCTCGATATATCGCCGCGCGCTATCCTCGACGAAACGGCGAAGCCGGATTCGAAGCGTGAAACCGGGTTCCGCTCGGCTGATTCGCGCGACCAGTTCTAGGGAAAAGCGGTTGTGAAAATGTCTCGCCGATGTCTCCGGATCATCCGAACGCGATTCTCTGCGTTTGTCTGCTATCGCGGATCTTCTCACGACTCGAATCGCGCGCGCGCGCCTTACTCTCGCCTTTGCGATCCGTTTCTCTCGTCTCGTGGAAATCGTCTCGTTTCACCTGCACGTGTCGTCGACAACGGCGATTGCCTCGATGATTCCAGACCAATGACGTCGGCCTGATCGCCTTCGCGGCTGCTGGCGACTCTCGATCATCTGTCGACAACATCGGCGACGACATCGGCAGACTTTTTCTGGCCGCACGTGTCCCATCGTCGGTCCCATCTCCCGCGCACAAATTAATTAGCGCCTCTTGACTCGACGCGGGAATGCTGCCCGTCTCTCAAGTGGGTGTAATTACATGCCCCCACGTTGCCTCGCGTTGCGACGAGAGCGATAGGGGAAGGCGTCGTGTCATCAGCAGCGAGAACGACGCCGCGAGATGAGACCGAGAGAAGTCCGGAAAGTGTTGCTCGACTTCTTTTTCTCCGGATCCGCCGCTGGCTACTTGGACTGTACGCGCGTTCGTAACGTCGGGTCAACTGTGTAGATGAAGCACGGCGTATCTCGGACGTTGCTTCGTCGATGCAGAAGCGATAAACGAGACCATTTAATTGCACGTGTCCCCGAATTCGAGAAAGAGAGAAAGAGAGAGAGAGAGGGGGGGAGCGAGGCGAAGGCTCGGCACATAATCCGTCCATCTTCGTCTCGAACAGCTGACGGGAATGATGTCGGACAGGAAATGGTCCTCCCCCTTCCCGCTGCCCCTGCCCCTGCGCGCCTCAGATACAGGAACGACTCGTTGTTCTTTCATTCTGCTCTCGCTCTCGAGCGACAGTGACAAACGCGCGAGAGAGCGAGAGGGAGAGAGGACGCAGGAGAAACTAGACGCGAGATTCGTGTCAGCGGAGAGAAAGAGAGAGAGAGAGAGAGAGAGAGAGGGAGGGAGAGGCCGAGAGGCCACAGAGAGCATCTGGTTCCGATGCGGAGGGCATGCAATTAAAAAAGCAGCGAAAGAAATCCAACGCATCTCCCCGCACGGGACCGCCCTATGGAGGGACCGTTCTTCCACGTGCAGTTCGGGCTGCTTCGCGTCGAGTGCCGGCATTATATCTCAGCTAGGCTTGCGATTCATCGATTAATCGGAGCATCGAATGATCGCACCCAATCCCGACCCTGCGGACTGCCACGAGCGGCAACTTCCGGCGGGAATCGCGCGCGAGCTTTCACTCGCTCGCCGCATCGGCATCCTGCCCGCACGGCACGGCCATCATCGACTAGGGGGCGGTGGGGAAGGGGGGGGGGGGAAGCAGGTGCAGCTGACCGGCACGTCTTTCGGAAAACGGCTACCTGGAAAAGGGAGGAAGCGGCGCGTCCCGGTCGGGGAGGGCGGGAGGGACGGAGTGGCGACGGTCTTCTTTGGTATTCCGAGAGAATGGAAGTGTCGAGGCTGTTGCCGCTGCTGGCGGCGAGGGAGAGCGATGGGAATCGATGCTACAATCGAGGCAAGCGGAAAGAGAGAGAGAGAGGGGGGGAGAGGGAGAGGAGGAGGAGGAGGAGGAGAGGAAATCGCGATGCGTACGCCGAGTCGAGACAGGTCACGGCGTTGCACGGCGTTTGATCTGACCCGATGTTTCCGCCGTTCTGTTGGAGCCTGTCGGAGAGAGACAGTCGAGAGCTCGTCCCTCTCCCTTTCTTCTGCGGGATTCTTACCTGAGGCCCGACGAAGGGAGGGCGCGCTGTTGGAATTTCGCCGTCGAGACTATTCTTCTTCCACATAATCGCCTTACCCGCGCTGTTTGATCGATGCAGTGACCTGGCTTTGGCAGAGCGAAACGAACGAGGCAGATTGGCTCCGCTTCGCTAGTCTGCTCGCAGGAATCGCAGCGAAGTAATAACGATACAATCGAGTCGCTGCTTGATTAACGAGCGCGCGTTGTTCGCTGGGCGGGCACGAGCGAACGTTTCGCGTTTTGCAAGGCAGAAGGGAGGAGGAGGAGGAGGAGGAGGAGGAGGGGGGGGCAAGAAAGCTAGAATAACTATTTCACGTTGGAGCTGAGAATCATTCGCTAATGACTGCGATTTCTCTTGGAATCGCGCGTTACGCGCGCGCGCAAGCAAAATGGAAGACACGCAAAGTCCGTTGGCCTTATCAGTGCCAATCGGGCTTCCTGCGAAACCCTCTCGCGTGCCTGTCCTCTCGCCTCTCCAGCCAGGATACGTCGCTATATTTTTTTTACGAATTGTCCGGCTAGACATTTCACTGCGCTCGCGGGATAAGTGGAACGGCCACGAGAGTTGCCCGCACGACTGCATTGCGCACGCGTTGCGAACGCGAGCACATTCGTTTCGCTCTTCCTCTCGCCCCGTAATTCAAGTCGCAAGGAAACGCGTACTTTCATTTAATCTCCTTCAGTATCGTAACGGTTGCGGTAACGCACGTTTTCGTAACGCTCGAGCGTGCGTGCGTGCGTGCTCTTATTTTTCCAGAGACATTCAGCAGACATGACGCACGGAATCGCTTCCCCGAGAAGCGATCGAGAAGCGTCATCGCCCTCAGCAGAAATCGGCAGAATCCCTGCACCCGAAGGACGCGGATCGCGCGACGTTTCCGCTTAGCGGACGGACACGCATGAGGGAATCGAAGCGATGGGAGCGGTAACGATAATTACGAGCTTAGGCGCGTTGGGATCGCGATTGCTCGAGCATTCGACATTTCCCTTCACGAGCCGCGGTTTTGCGCAATGTTTCTGTTGGGGACGCGGGAGATGCTCTTCAGCACTCGCTGTCGGATCGGCTCGCTTAACGCGCGCGCGGCGGATTTGATCCCCCTCCGTCCTTCCCTCTCACGCACTCGTGATCTTCGTGACTCTCGATCTGGATGCTCGATAACGCGCGCGACCCGCCGCGTTATTAAATCGCGAGCGCGCTGGATTGCCGCGCGACTCTCTTGATTTCACGCACTGACCCAGAATTATCCGATTGCATTCGGGCCCATTAATTCTCGTTACGAGTGCCCGGCGGTAAGTAACGCGATATAACGCGCCGCTCGATCCGAGCTCCGCGGCGCGCCGGTTTCGTTAATCGCGATCTCATCGCCGATCGATCGCCATTTTCCGAAGGGATCGCTTCGACAGAGCAGTCGTCGCACACAGACGACAGGAGGAAACGAGAAAAATCGCCTCCCTTTCTGAGTCACATCTCCCTCTCTCTCTCTTATTGTGCCTCTGCGTTCTCTTTCATCGCGGTTATTTACACTACAGACGCGTCAACGAGCTAGATCACGCTCCGTACCCTATCCACACTGTCAAAATAAATGGTCGCCGTCGTCGGAAGTTCCACGGCGGTGCCCTTCCTCTCTCTCTCTCTCTCTCTCTCTCGCGAACCAGAATCGCTCGCACGCAGAAACTGGTCTTCCCCGTCCGTCCGTCCGTCCGTCCGTCCGTCCGTCCGTCTCTCCTCTCCCTCCGTCCGCCCGGTGGAAAAATGTCGCGCGCGCGCACATACACACACACACACACACACACACACACACACACACACTCGTGCTCGCGTGGTGCATTCGCAGGCATCTGCAGCGCGGCGCGTTTATCGGCGAGCGGAGAGCTTTTACGGGGAAATATTCTCTCTAGCGAAACGCAGCCGCGTCGCGGCGCGCCCGCGCGCCGAGGTCGCCGACCTTCGTTTCGTAATGCGAGTAACGTGCGCGATATTGTCCGACTGCGGCGACGATGATAGTCACGCGACGTTACGCCGCCAGTTGACCCCCGCGCGCGAAAAACCACGGAACGCCGTTCCAAGGGTTGAAGGCCGCTTCGACCCTTCGCGAGCGAGCCTGAACGTAAAATCTCGCCGGCGAAAACTTGCCTCTCGAAAACTCCCGCCCGTCCACGGTCAGCCGTTTGCTTTCGCCGCTGGTATTTTTACATCCCTCGGTCAAGTGAACCATCTCGCGAGCCGACCGCATCGATCGATCATTGCCTCGGATAATGACGATAACTGGAACGCGAAGCGTGAACGGGGCTGCGAGCGGTGCTTGAAGCAACGGTTACTCCAGCATCACGCGGATATTCGCATTTCCGCGTATCTCGCGTGGATTGCCATGATTCAAGTCATGACTCCCTTATCGAGAGTACCCTCGTCGAGAGAACGAAGAGATCCAGCGATGGGCAATCGTTTCGCGGCACGTATCGCCAACCGTTGCGCCAGGATTGCTCGCTCATTGTGAAAAAGCGGATGAACCAAGCCGCTGGCTGGATCAACGATCGCTGCATGTACAACATGTACGGGGTTCAATTAGGTGCCGTCGAGGCGCGACGTAATCCCCGTATTGCGTTACACCCTACATCGGCACGTCGGTAAAAAATAAGAGTTGAGAGAGAGAGAGAGAGAGAGAGAGAGAGAGAGAGAGAGAGAGAAAAAGAGAGTTGTGAAAACGCGCGCACGAGAGCTCGCAGGAGGAAAATTCGACGAGTCGGCCGCGCGAAAACTCGTCCTCTCGCCCTTCGAGGGTAGCACAGCGCGATAAGAAATGTCGGAGGGGGGAGGGGTCCACGCGGGCCCGACCCCGGGCGCGGTCGAACCGGTGCAACAATTAATTTCCAAAGGAAAGAGTTACGAAGCCGTCTGCGTATCTTCTCGTCGGAGGGTCGATCCCATCTGGAATCAAGGGACAAAATCGCCGTAATGGCGGTGCAACCCTTCGGCCAGCTGCGTCACAATGGTCGTCACGAAAAATCGCGCGACAATGTTATCTCGATCTGCTCTCGCTTGGTGGGGTCGCGGCGGGATTGAGTCGTCAAGCGATCGGGTTAGAAAAGAGGTATCCTTCTCTGTCGCTCTCGCGACGCCGAGCGATCGTCGAGGAATCTCTCGAGAGCTGAAGAGGAAAAATCTGTTTTGCCCTCCCGTCCTAGACTCAGATCGCAGAATGCGATCGCGCGAGCGAACGCGAGGAGCTGTCGTCGCCGCCAGCTCGCCGATCGATCGCGTCGCGCCTAATAATGCAATTACGAGATCGCGACACGGCGAAGGAAAATCGCGCACAATGGCGCCAAACGATTTGTCCTCGTTCTTCGTCGCCGATGAAGGGAATACGGAATACAAAGCCCCGAAGGTTTGGCTTCCACGTGAAAGCAAACAAGCGCCGCACCCCTTTCCGGCTCCTTTTTCTCCCAAATGTCGCGCCAATAAGGGTTCGCGTCCGGCCCGAGAAGAGAGGAGGAGGAAAGCATGCTTTTGCTCGAGTAATTCGTAAAAGAATGGAAAGGGGGAGAGGGGAACCCCTCCCCCCCCCCCTGCCCCCGAGAGCTAAACGCGGAACCGGTCTTCCACGATGGCGCCGTTTAGCTCGCTCGCTCGCTCACGCGCGCGCGCGCGCGGAAGCTCGGATCGCCGCAGCTTGATTCGATTTCCATTAAGAGTCCGACGATGATGTTTACTTAGCTACGGGTCGTTGTCACGCGGTCACCGGAGGAGAGAGGAGAGAAAAACGGCGGCGTCGGGGGACGGGGAGCGAACGGGTACGTGCGCGAGCGCGCACGCGAGGAAGGGAGAGCGTATCCGGGGAATCCGGAGAGAGACAGGGCGAGGGAGCGAGGGGAGGGATGGAAAAACGGAATCAGGTTTGTAGCTTTATAGGCCTGCGTGTGCGGCGCGTCCTGCCGTGCCTCCCGTGCGCCTCCTTTCCTTCCTTCTTTCCTCTCCAGGCTGGAGAGAAGGAGCAGGCGACAGAAAACCATAATCACTGACAAAAGGGCCTCGGTGGCACCATGCGGCGTGCGGCAACAACGGTGCAGTTACCGAGAGACAAGACGAGCTTTCGCACCCCTTTCTCACGCGCGACACCTCGACACCTCGCCTCGACGAGGAGGATCCGTCCTTTTTCGGGGGCTGCGCCGTCCTCGGGAGTCCTCGAAGAGACGCCCCGAGGAAAGGGTCGGCGGAAAGGGTCTCCGTTCGAGAAGAGGCAGATTGCCCAGAGACCAACTCGCTTTCCACATGCTGGAAAATTGATTGCCCCGGGAGATAGACGGCGAAGGATCTCCTCTTTGTTCTTTGTTTTCTCGATTATCCCATGGACAACAAATTCCGTCGCATTATCGGAGCGACAAGGAGAGAGAGAGAGAGAGAGAGAGAGAGAGAGAGAGAGAGAGAGAGAGAGAGAGAGAGAGAGAGAGAGAGAGAGAGAGAGAGAGGAGGGGGAGAGACGCTCGCTTTCACACGGTGAATCGCTACGGAAGGAATCGCAGTTGCAAGCGACGCGTCTAATTTATGCGACGAAAGGGCCGCGATACGGCCAGAGCATGAAAGTCGGTTGATTCGGCGCCCCTCACGAGCGCGCCGGCGTTGGGAAGCGCAGTTTGTATGGAAATTTACCGGACGGAAAATGACCGTGTCGAAAGCCCGTGTCGACAAACGGGGCTTCTTCATTGGCGTAACGCATGCATTGTCACGTCATCTTCCGCTCGAATTATCGGTATTTCTAGCAGGAAGAGCGTCGAACTTTCCAGATAAGGAAGGAAGGATTTGGCGAGATACCGTTGCAATATCGAATCCCGGCGATGATTGGGAAGCTGCATATAGACAGCATCGCGTGCTTGATGGCAAATCGGTAGCGCTAACGTTAAACGACGACGAAACAATAGAGGAAACAATAGAGGAAGCACAAGGCGCTATTTGCTTAATTAGCGCGGGATGAACCGCGTTGCGTAAGCGATCCCGCGCGATTTTGCGCAACACGTTTGAACAAGTACAAGTTCGTATCGACCTCGCGGAAAGTAAATTGCCATTGCATTGTCGGCGGCGGCGTAATAATCGCGCGTGAACGGCGCGGAGCGGCGCCGCCGAAGCGAACGCGAGGCCGGAGGAAATTGGCCGTGAATGATGTGTCATCCAGCTTTTGAGGCGTACGTGATGCTCCTCAAAGGAAAGTTCAATGGGCCCTTGCCCGAAGGGTGTCGGATTTCGCCCGCATACGTGCCCGCAGACACCCTTCGTGCCGCGTCCAACAGCTACCCGCCGAGAGTTCCCATCATGAGAATCAGTAACGTATCCGCGATGTCTCGTCGCTTGCATCGAAGTTGCCGAGTTGCATTTTCCGAATCGCCAAGCGAAACGTGAATAACGCTCTCGCTCTAGGTCGTTTCACTCGACGAGCCGGCGTTTCCGCACCGCGGCAACTCATGTTGCCAATACGCGCCGTTATTGATCGCCCAGAGAACAATCGCTGCTGCCGATCGCGGCACTTGTCGCAGAAGGCTTCTCGGACCAGGCCAGCTGTCCTCCGTTTGCCGTCCTTGCACGTGAGAGCTCGGCGGCAGCCTCGCCTGCATTGTTTCGCCGAGCATAATGGCACTGGTTTTGTCGCGCGTGCGAAGAAAAAGGCGAATCGGCTCTCGGCTCTCTCGCACGATCGATCGGCGAAAGAAAAGCCCTACCGGTTCGAACACGGAGCTCGAGCGTTTCGCGCCTCGAGCCTCGACTGCTAGAAAAGCGAGTGGAAATAACGATCGTCGACTCGTCGAGCGGGAGAGAGGCCCGGGCGTTTCGTTCCGTCTCATTTCACGTCTCATTCGGCATTATTGCCCCCTCCCCTCGATTGGGATCCCCGTCGATGGACGGTGATAATTTTTTGGGTAAACAGACTACACCGTTGCCGCCCTCCCCCCTCCCCATGTTTTTTGCCGTTCCTTTAGGGGATGCTGCGCGAGACGCTCGCTCGATCACGAGGATATAAACGATCCTCGACCGTTGCGAGGACTCGCAACCCTCCCCTCGAGATCTGTTTTTCTCCTCCCTTTAATTCTCCTCCCTGGAGATCTCGAGGATCCCGGAGATCCCAATGGAAACGTTTCTCGCGCGAATCAGGATCTTCCCGCCGATTCACTGCTGATTCCTGCTGATCGTTAACGGGACGATGGATCTTCTCGCGAGCACGCTTCCGTGCACGCGCGGGCTCTCTCTCCCTCCCCCGTCATCGGTCCGCAGTTTTCTTGCTCTTCGAGTTGGTTTCGTCGCGTCATCGCGCCGCTCGCTTCGAATCCCCGGCACGTCCGACCGGTAGCGGACAGCTACCATTCGATCGCCGATGATTATCGCGACTCATCGTCGCGCGATTTGTCACAAGCGGCAACGATGATCACGTTCCGACGCGAACGGCGCTAATAAATCACAGCGCCGTTTATGGCGGCGCCGTTCGTTACGGAATCCTCTGAGGGCGCGGCGGAGATTCGAGTCGCCGGATGTCGCTCCGGCAATTATTTCCCTCCTCCTCCTCCTCCTCCTCCTCCCGGTTTGCTCCTCGAGTGGAGCGGCTGGTCGTCTCGAGGGGCGGGGGAGGAGGGCGGCTTTCGCCGCGGCTTTCCCGCTACGATGGGGATTTTCTCATGGCGACTTCCCGGCTCGTTTGCGGAGAGAGATTTCGCGTCCAATTAGGCCGCTGCCTTCGCGCCGCGCCGAGAGGAGAAGAGACAACGCGAAGAAGCCACCGAGGAAACACGTGTCGCACTCGTATGAATGCTCCCTCTGTCCTCACGCCCGTCTCCCTCCCGCCATCTCGCCACCTCCTCCCCGCCCGTCTTCTCTTCATCTCGTCGCAGACACGCTCGTCGCGTCGTCCCTTCTCGCGCTCCGCTTTCTTCCTCGAGACGCTTTTTGCCTTATCAACGCGCGATGCACGAACAAAGGACGATAAAGAAAAGAAGAAGGAAACGAAAGACGACGCGCGCGCGCGCGCGCGCGCGAGAGCGATTTCTCACCACCGGGATATTAATGGGGGTATAAGTGGGATAGGGCGATAAGTGTATAAATAAGAGCAGAGGAAAGGCGACGGAGTTATAAATTGAAACGGAGATACGATACGTATACAGGCCGCTTCTGCCGCTTCTGCGGAGAACGGGGCGATTCTCCGCGAGAGCGGCTCCCGGCGTGCCCGATGATATGCCCTCGTGTTGTGATGCGTAACGACTCTGTTTGATGTAACTTCTTTCCTTACCAGTCATTGACATCGAACGACTATTTCCCTCGGCTGCCATTGTGCGAGAGCGCTCGGAAATAGCCTTTGTTCGGCCGTTCCAAGTTTCGCATCCTGTTTGATAAATTTCCATCGCGCCTGTCGTCGGAAGGAACGCGCGCCGTCGAAGCGGCGAGTAAAAGCGGCGAGGAACGCGTTGAGATTCAGGTTCCAACGCGGACTTGAGCGAGCGACACTCACGGACCTGACAGGTGACGGCACACTCGTCCGAACTGATCGGCCGGCGAGACCGCGAGCCGAAGGAGGAAAATTATACACACTCGGCGCTCTGTTTATTTGTAGTGAAGCGGATTTAAAATGCCGAGCGGGCCGCGACGAGGAAAGCTAGAGGACCTTGGCGGCTAAAACGGGATGCTGCGCTGGCGAGGGAACCGATCTGCGTGGCGCAAGGTGTCTCACGAAGAAAGGCCGCAAAGTCATGCCTGCGCGCGCGTCCGAAATGCACACAAAAAGCTTATGGGCGCGGTGCCGCATTGTCCGGAACCGTGAGGGGGATGCAAAAACAGGGAGGGCCGCAAGGGTGGCGGCGACGCGGGGTGGGTTGGCAAGGGAGGAAGGGAGAGCGATGTAAAGAGCGAGATAATAATAAATGACTCGCACGAAGACGAATGCTTGATTTACATGAGAAGATCGATGGCCCTCCTCTCTCCCTTCCCCCCCCCCCGAGGGGATGATGCGTGCGCTCTTGGCCAGTTCCGCCGCGCCGGCTCACCCTTCCTGCATATTTATTCCCGCGAGGCGCGGCGGGAGCGACCGGCGCGATTCCTCCGAGTATCGGACATCCGCCGCGCGGGATGATCCTCCGCAGAGGAGGAGAGGAGGAGGGACGGGCATTTTGCCGGGACAACATTTTGTCGCGAGTTCAGCGATTACGATTGATCGAATGCAGGACGACTCGCCGCGCGAAACCGCGCGAGACGGCACGATTGCTCCGCATCGCGAAACGAAGCGGGCGATGCGCGATGCGCGGTTCGCGAACACGTCCCTGCTGAAGAGAAACGTTCCCTCCTACGCGCCGCTAACGGGTCCGCCTTGTAATTACCGCTAACGAACCGTTCGTCTCGTCGGACGAGACAATAAGTGGCAGCAGCCGCTTGTGCATGCTTGTGCGCTGCGCGGGATTATCGGCTCGATCCTGCTTTAATCGCGAGCAAATTGCCCAGCGCTCCTCGGGTCCCCGATGAGGAAACGACAAAAACGGCACGTTTTAACGAACGGCCGATCCAGCGACCGCGTCGGGATGAAACGATACCTGGCGAGAGAGACGCGATCCTACATCAATCACGCAGCCGGCGAATTCTGGAAACGCGACTGTTTACACGCCGCGGCACATCAACGGTGAATCAATCGGCCATATGGCGGCCGCTCGGCCGGAAAGAACGCTCACGAGCAGGTGCGCTCGGCGAAGCGAGCGAGCGAGCGAGTGAGCGAGCGAGAGAGTGAGTTCTACGCCAATGACTGACAGCACGATGCCCGGCAACAGTTACACGAGGCCGTGCGCACGCGAATTCCGGCATTAGCGCGCTAACGGTGTCGGTTTTTCCGTTCGCGCGCATGCGCCCGGCCGCCCGCCGCCTCCTGCTCCCGCGAGCACCGGAAGTCGCGCGACAGACCGCCCTGGTCCACCGCGTGCTCTGCTCCGCTCGGCGCGTTTCGCCTCTCCGTCACTTTCACGTCGCAACGTTTCGCCACGCGCCGCTGCGTCGCCGAGTGAACGCCTGCACTTCCGGATTCCTATCGGGGGATGCTTAGCCCTTCGGATAAAAGCTGTGAGCGTTCGAAGCTGTGGACTTGCAGCTTTCCTAGCAGCAGCGGTCTCAAACGAGCGTCTGTCGGAGAGTCACTTGTTTCAACGGTGTCGAATCATTAAACTCTGGTTGTACAAGGGAGAACATTAAAAGGAAACTTTGCTCGTCGAGCATGGCTCTCTCATGTTATTCAACATGACGTAACGGAAGAGTTTGCTTGCGTAATCAATGAAACACGCGACAAGTATTCGCTGAAACTTTGGCAGTCGAAGGATTAACGTAAGCTTTGCCAGCTTTACAAAGAGGATCGATCGTCTCTAGCCTGACTGATCCATTGGCTGGAAGATCGGCGGACGATCGCCTTCCTGCTCGCGAGGGTAGATCGGGCCCGATTCTAGGGGATCGCTCTTCTGATTCGGAAGCGTAATCCCGCGATATTTCTGCCTTGGCGCGGCCGCAAATCTCGTTACGCGCGGAGCCCCGCTTTGTCGCCGGCAAGCGTGAAATTCTAATCTTCATCCTCGCAGCGCGCGGTGGTGCAGAAGGGGTGAAAGGGCGAGGGGCGGCCGTCGTGCGTGGAAAATCGGGTACGTTCGCGGGAATTCGAGGATGTCGTCGCCGATGATGATGATCCTTGCCAATAAATAATTCATGGCGCCTGATAGGTGGCGGCACCGGAGGGTGAGGGAAGGAGATGGAGAAATCTGTTGGCGGGATCCGTTTAACGTTTAACAACCGAGCGCGATGATGGGGGAAAGGCGCGCGGGGAGACCGGCCGTCGCGTTTTCCGGAGGTCTCCTCGGCGTCGTGGGATCTTCCTGCCTGCCGGAAGTGGCCGGTTGTGCACTCCTTGTTGACTCTTCCGCGGTTCTTCTCGGTGCCTCTTCCGCCGCGGTGAGCCGATTCGGCGTAGCTGAGGACTCGCCGGGAGTCAGCCGGTAGGCGAGGCGCGGCATTCCAAAGCCTGTCTTGGAATCCAAGGGAAGCAATGGCTTCCTGAGTTTTACGCAGTCGCCGCAGCGGGGAGACGGAATGTAAACGTGCAACAATGCGCACGTCTCGAGCTGCCATCGCTGCTCGTCGCGTCGTCCGTTCGCTCGTACATATTCATAGGCCGTGCTATCGGAAATTCGGCTTGACGATTACCGGCGCGCTCCTACTACGGGTGTGTACTACCCGCGTAAGAAATATAGGGGTGCGTATTCGCACGGGGCTTCAAGCATCGTACAGAAAACACGGATTTACGCCGCGCGATCAAGCCTCGACACTACGCGTGGAAGTCGCGCTGTTCTTGGCGGCGTCTTCAATCGCGCCGCTGCCTTTTAAGTCGGAATCGTTAGTTATCGAAACGCGAGATAAGGCGGGCTTCACGATGGACTGAGTAGCTGAGGGGAGGGAAAATATGATATCGCATATAACGAACAAAGCCGCCTTGATGACAATGATGACACGATGACACGCTTGTTTACGACAAAATTGCCTGGCCCTTATTGTTGTCAACGAGGGCAAACAGTAGCGTATGAAAGCCGATAAGAGCTTCGTCTTAATTCTGTTGTCACTATATAGTTCCTTATAGTTCCTTATAACGCCTTGCGCAGTTGTATTATAATATTGTATCGATTACGACAATGAAACAACGGAGGCTCGACATCAGGTCTTTAATTTTACGATAAACGTCGATAGGTACGTTTGCTGCGCAGCAGTATCGTCGAATAATCAGAGCATGAGAAATATTTTATTTCCGCAAGAGAGAGCGAGAGAGCGACAGAGTCGATTCAGCGTTTCGCTCTCGCGAACGAGATGTCTGTTGCTCGTTTCACGTAACGCTTGTTTCGCGCAACGGCGTGCAGTGATTACAGAGAGGATCCTCGCGCACCTCCCGGCGGATATTTCCTCGGCAGTTCTCGCGGGCAAGTGCTCGCTGCACTTTTCCGCGGAAAGAGAGAGTCACGGGGCGGCATTGTTCCTCCGAATGCGACCGGCACGGCGGCTTTCCTTTCTTTTTCCGACAACAGTTCCGCGCGCAGCGCTGAGAATCATTGGTTTCGTCCGACACCGAAAGGCCGCGCGAGAAGAGCTCGCAGAGGCGACAGTCCCTTCGGTCCCTTCGCGATCCCTTCGCGATCGAGGAGGTCAGAGGGCGGCTTTGAATCGAGCGATCGAGCTCTCGTTGTACGATGATCCAATCGAGAGGCAGGCAGGATGCGGGTTTAGTCCCTTTATTTGCTCGCTTGCGCGTATGCGCGCGACACGCTCGCTTTCTGGAGCTTAATGGACCGTGAGAGCGAAGAGAGCAACTTTTCCTCGACAGCGTGGAAGGACGATTTTCATCGAGGTCGATGAAATGTGCCATTTTCCGCGCGACAGCGTCGCGAGAATGCGCGGCTCTCCGACCGGAAAATGTACGGATTTGCGGAGAGACAATGCGAAAACCGCCTCGGCGAGACGCATCTCTCTCTCTCTCTCTCTCTCTCTCTCTGTCTTTCAGAATTCGTTGTTTCACGCATTATTGTGCATTTCTTTCTTGACGAGCGCCGAAGAAGCCGGCTCTTCGTGTCGCCCAAACTCGCGCGCGCATTCCGACAGGAACGGCGGCTCCTCTTTCGCAATTGGGCCAATTAAAACGTCCGCGTTTCGAGTGATATAATTCCGTTGGCGCAATTGATGCGCTCGGCCGCCCGAAGAAGAAATTGAAGCGCCCATTCCGCACTTCGAGGCCTCCTCGCCGATGAATCACACGCTTCGTAACGCGTTCGTGGAAAAATCTCACGGAACGGACAACCTCGTCGACAGGAGCGAACGGACAAATGAATGACGGCCATGAATTCGTGGTGAGTCACACGCGCGAAAATCGTCGCGCGGATAGCGGAGGCATCGTCATAATTCGCGACATCCGCGACGCCCTCTCTCTCTCTCTCTCTCTCTCTCTCTCTTGATCATCGCCGCGATGATCGAGAAAAAGAAAAAGAAAAGAGAGGGAAAGATCTCGCTGCCATTTGGCTCCGCGGATTCCACGGCAGATGGTGACGCTGGCGAGACAATTGCACGCCACGAAGACGAAATTCGTCCCATTCCCGCCGCGCGGACGCTTTCACTCGTCGTCGCGCGATTTTTCCTCAGCATCCCGAGACGCACGGCGAATCGCGAGTGTAACTCGCGAGCGAGATGCTAGATGCTCGCGTCGCGGATTTCTATGGGCGGATTGTTCCGCGGATAAAGGGCGAATTTACGCGAATGCGCTCCAGGCTGAATTCCACGACCCCCTGATTCCCGAACGTTCACGTCGCCGAGATTGGCGAACGAGTCGATTGGCGAGTAGTTAGGTGAGTCGCCAATTTTCCGCGGGATCAAGCCCGGTCGTCTGCGGTAATAATAGCGACAAGAAAGCGAGACCGAAAGTTACCTAATCTGCCCCGAGATGAGCAGAACAGGGGACTAATCGGCGGGATTGTTTGTACGAGTGATTTTCGGGCGAGAAGAAGCGTTTCCGGAGGGGGAGAAAGACGGAGACAGCGGCGTGTCGTAGGTCGTAGGTTGCTATGCTTGCCTGGACACGAAATGTGCAGCGAGTCAGCCAGGCATTCGTAGCCACCTACGCGAAGGAGGAATGCAGGTGAAGGACCTGAAGGCAGCGCGTAAACACCGATTTCCCATGTTGCTGTCGACCGAAGAAATCCCAGGCATCTCTCTCTCTCTCTCTCTCTCTCTCATGGATCGCGCCCTTCCGATAGCGTCGGTCTCTCGATAGCTCGTAAACGTCTCTCGGGAATTGCCGGCGATAACTTTCGGGAACTGCTTCGGCTTAATGGGCCTCCCCTTTCTTCGGGAACAGTTACAGAGAGCGCCGGTATGCCTGGAATCCATCGGATTCCGATCGGCGGGATCGAACCCGCCGATGACACGGGCGATCGCAGCGAACCTGCTCTTCCGTAACTCAATATCCCGGGGGGGGGGGAGTAGTAGCACCCTCTGCAACGAGGCCGTCGCCACGGCGGATCCGGATTTGTCTCGCGGCGCGAGATCGGGCGCAGGCGCGACCGCTACCGGCTAAGGGAAGCCTCGGGGCGGCGGGATCTATTTCCATCGCGGACTGCCGGCGAAAATAGTCGCCGAATGGCGCGACGAGAGAAACGTGGGCGTGTTTGACGCCGTTTTCGGTCGAGGGACACGCACGCTGGGATTCGATCGCGGCGAGAAATGACCACCGAGGGTGGCGATGACACCAGCGCGCGTCGCCCACGTCCTTCACGAGCTGACGTCAATCGCCCGCTGCGTCCACCCCCGCGATCTCTTTCTTCTCCCGCCCGGGGGGAGGGGGCGGAGGGGACTTTATGCTCGCTCGTCGCGACGTAACGAGCGTACGGCGCCGTTTCGAGCGTTTTCAGCGGACGAAACTGAATCAACTTCGGGTCGACTCGGTCCGAAGTCACGGCGATTACGTCGTGTCGGCTGATTCGCGGGGTCGCGCGAGCGCGCGATGAAATATTCAGCCAGTTCAGCGTAGTGGTGGCGCAGATACGGCAGCTTTTACTTTCAATCGTGCGTACACAGCGGGGAATGTTTCCTCTGTTGCTATTTGTTACGGGCGGTCGCGATAAGCGCGTGAATCACCGGTCCTCCTCTTAATCTCCCGATGCTGCACCGCGAATATTAATAGCGCGCTGAATCGCACTCGAGACTTCATCGAGGCTCTTCTGGATCTCCCTGGAGACTCTGGTTGTCGGGTTGTCGAACGAACTCGCGCGCGCGCGATCATCGCAGCGACTCTACATCGCTCTACATCGCTTTCTGTCAACGTTAATTTCAGGTGAACTGTACGTGGAGGATCTAGCCGAGAGGAGGACGGTCTCCATCAGGATGGGCTGGCTGTGGGTGGAGGGCACCCCGATGAGGCTGCCGTTGAGGGCGTTGAATCTGCGTCAGGCGGCGCCCAATCTCTGTCAACCGCATCCGTTCGCCCTGGGTTTCACCCTGAGCAATCCGCAGGGTCACTCGCTCGCCACTTTCTGGGTAATTGTCGCCAGGAGTTTCAACTCTCGACCAATAATTCCATCCATGCGTGCTCGCTCCGAGATTCATCACCCCTCGCCGAGGCTCCGCGGTGACCTCGCGGCGAGAGGGAGGGATTCTCTGAGATTTTCTTGGAACGGAACGCTCGCTCGCTACCCTGACCGTCCCTGACCAGCGCAACGGCATTCTCCGCGGGCTTGGAATCGTTGGTCCGTGAGCGCACTCGCGGTCAGGGCACTCGCGATTTGGCATGGTTCCATGGACCGAGATCGGACCGGCCGGCGTTCCTCGCCGGTCGCCGCGAGCGAGAGAAGCGCGGACAAGGAGGGTGAGGTCGCAGGGGAGGCAGTAACATGCCGCGCCACGCAACGTAATTGCATGTAAATGGCCTTTATCTCCGCCACGATCCGTTTCCTCGGCCGTAAACACTTTCACGTGCGCGGGCCCGGTCGGGCCCCGGGCTTGTTTCGCTGCAGCTTCTAATTATCGGCCCGCCCAGCGTCGCGGGCATTCGATTTCTAACGCGTTATACAACCGCCGCGAGCGGAGCGGCCGAGAAACGAGCCAGTCTCGGAGCGGATCTACTTGCTCACCGTGGAGAGCCGAGCGACTCGAGAGATTCGCATCCGAAAATTCAAATCCGCGCACAAGAGATTTCTCCTCTCTGCTTTGCATAGGAGCCGCTTTCGAGGGACTCGCCGAAACGAGTTTCGCGAGTTTCGCGCCGATTTTCACTTCCCCTCCTCTTTTTCTGCCTTTTCCTTTTCCTGCCGTCTCCTCCTCGTTCCGTTTCTTTGCTGTTCCCGTGCGGAATAATCCAATTAGACGTGTCTCGATGCGCGGCGATCTCCCGGCGATGGTCGATGAAGCGGCGCGCGCGCGCGCGCGCTCGCTCACCCAACCGTGATGAGAAGGATCACTTGGCTTCGGCGCGCGATCGTGTGGGATGAAGCGCGCTCGAAACGCTCCGACACACGCGCGGGTATCCTTGCCAAGGTCGCGGATGTCCAGCCTACCGGCGGAAGAACGGCGGCTCGTGACGTAACGCGAGCGTCCGTCCGCCCGTTCGTCGAATCGCGAGATCTTAATAAGGCCAGTAGGCAAGGTCAACACACCCGCTTGCCGATCCGTTTGCCGTGATGAATGCGTGGGAGATGGTTGCACCGCTCTCCCATGACCCGCCATTGTCAAGGAGTCGGAGTCGGGCGCACTCACGTGCCCGGGGAAGGGCGGCAGGGGCGGGGGACTCTCTCGGCTCTTCGGACTCGCAAGGACGCTGCGAGTCCTCCGCGATCGGCGTTCCGCGCCAAGTCGGCCCGACCCTAATGGCCGATTCGCGCGATTGTACGTGATGGTCGCCCGGTGACTGGGTCCATTGATGATGATCGCGTGTGATCGGCGCGATTACAATCGCCGAGTGCGCTCGATTCCGCTCGACGAGCTGCGTCGAGTCACGGAGCTGTTCTCGATCGAAAGCGGGTTTCCTGCGCGTCGTTGCCCGCGAGCGTAGACAACGAACGGGCAAACCTGTTGGCGAGCTTTTTTCCAGACACGCCGATATCAGCGCGCGCCGCGAAGGTCGCTCTCGCGGCCAGGGGCGGCGAGGAGATTTGTTCCCGTCCGGGATGGTAATGATCGATACATCGCCGGTGGTTAACGAGAAAATTCCACAGTGCTCGCGCTCGGTCGCGGTCGGTCGGTCGGTCGGTCGGTCGGTCGGTCGGTCGGTCGGTCGGTCGGTCGGTCGGTCGGTCGGTTGGTCGGTCGGTCGGTTGGTTAGTTGGTCGCGCACTCGAGCGAGTCGAGTGACTTTCGAATCGCCAACTGGCGAAATCGCGCGTGTCGATCCTGCGGGTAGAGTAGACAGGCTCGTGGGACTATTCGGCGCGACCAACCGATCTCGAGAAAGCCGAAAGACACGCGTAATAATACCAGCGCGAATATCGCTGACGATGATCCCGCCTGAACCCGCCTACGCGTCGAACCGCGACCATACATCTGTCTGGGAAACTCTGATATCCGGGTTATCGATCAAATTATATTTAATCCCCTCGACCCGTTACCCGAGCGGTTGCCTTCCGGGTGCACGTTAAACCGGGTGCGCGACCGCGTTTCAGCGTTGCATCGTGCGGAGGTGTAAATACAAACTCGGCTTGTACTTGCCCCTCCTTCCTCTTGCTACCTCGCACGAATACCTCAATGCCGCATGACGATCTCGTTGTCTGTTCAGGCGGAGACGGAGCCAATCTACTGGTCCTGGGTCAGAGCGATCGCGGCCGAGCTGGTCCGGCAGACGCCGTTCCGCGCTCAACGATGCTTGAACTTCCTGGAGATACTGACCATTTGTCCGAGAGGCCCGGTTCCGTTGCCGGACAGTCCGACGGAAACGAGGCGACGGTCCCGCAGCGAGTTACGTTGCTGGCCGAGCGACTCGCCGACAGAGAAGACGACGATGAGCGCGACGACGATGCTCGACGAGTCCAGGCGAAGAGCGAGGAGCGAGCTACGCGGCTGGTCCAGCAGTAACTCGAGCGACGAGGACCTGCTGGGAGAGTTCCGCAGCATCCCCGCTATAATCAAGGATCAGCCGGTCGGCAGAGCGTGGGGTTGCAGCGAGAGCAGCGAGGGTAGCGACGACAGTCTTCCGTGGGGCGGCGTGTGCCGGTCCAGCGTGGACTCGGTGGACTCGAGCAGCGTGCCGTTGCCGGAACCGGAAACGCGCGAGCAGAGGATACAGAGGTACAAGGAAGCCCGCAGACGCGAGAACGAGGCGAGGAGCCGGAGAGTGCTCGAGGAGGACGCGAGACGGCGGCGAGCGAGAGCCGAGGAGAACAACAACAATCTGCCGAAGATGTACAATTCCGGTAGAACGAAAGGCAGGCTCTACTCGGCCGTCAACGACAACGACGACGTCCGTCCATTGCGCTCGCCCAGGAAGGAGCATCCCGTTTCGAGCGATGCGACAACGCGATGCGACCGCTCGACGATCGACCGATTACCTCCGGTCAAGCCGAGCGAACCCTGCGGTACCGTGAGATTCTCCACCGAGGAGAATCATCGAAACGAGGACGACAAGCGGAACAACAACAGTCCAAAGAGCGATAGCTCTTCGGACAACAACAATAGCAGCAGCAGCAACAGCAGCAGCAGCAGCAGCAGCTTTGGGATACTCAGGTCGGACGTCAGCGAGAGGAGAAGCCGAGCCAGAGAGAGAAGGATCTTCCGCGACAAGGGGCAATCGATCCAGCAATCGGCTGCCACTACCAGCATCGCTACCAGCATCATTGGTACCACCAGCATCAGTACCAGCAGCGTGGAAACTCTTCGGGAACGCAAGGAACGCTTGGCTCTTCTGACTTCCAGGATACCCGTTGCCCGGCAGTCGTTGCAATCCTGCTCCAAGTCCATGGACTGTCCGACAGTCGCGTCTCCGCGATCGCCCAGCTCTCCGTCAGCCTACATGCAGCCTCCTTGCGAGGAGGACGTCGCCAAGCTTCTGGAGCGCTGTCAGAGGGTAGATCACTACGTGCCGGTGCGCGAGAAGCTCACCCTGTTCGAATCCCTCTCGAGATTGGGCGGCCGCTTGGCCAGAAGCACGGAGGATCTCGGACGAACGTCTTCCAAGCCCAACCCGAGAGGCAAGCAGCGTGCCAGATCTCTTCACGATCTCAACCGGGGCGCCCGAGCGGTGCCCGTGAGAGAGATGTGCCGGTTCTTCGAGGGGGATGTGGAACAGGACACCTGCCAGAAGGCGATGATGCTTGCCAAAACGAGATTCAGCGATCCATCGGCGAAAAACACGTGGAAGGACTCGAAGCACGAGGTGTCCTGCATCAGTGCTTCCGCGAGGAAGAAGCATTATCTCAAGTAATCGTGACGCGATGGTTCCTTGTTCTCTCTGGAGATTCGGCGGAGACTCCTTCAAGTCACGATTCTCCATTCTCACAGTTGAAGCAGCGGATTTGATGAGGAAGAAGAAGAGCCGTTCGATTGTTATTTTCGTTGAGCAACTCGTCGCGTGAAACAGATCAAAGTCTTATCTGGGAGAACCAGATATTGGAGCGAGCGAGCGAGCGAGCGAGCGTTATAACGATTCTCACGAGAGAAGGAGAGAGGAAGAGAGCGCGCCTTTAAAAATATTCAAAGTTCCAAGCGAGAATCTCTCATGAAAAATGTTTGCTACTTTTCGTTAGATTAAGCGAAACATCGTCAGGATCGTCAGAGCGTGCAATGCCCGAGAATCCGCGAGAGAATTCCCCAGTCACGATGACGATCAGCGTTTTCTCGATGGTACTCGCGATGGAGGAGCCTCCCCCCTCCCGCACGCGAAGCTAATCCGCGCGTTATCAAGCGTGCAGATTAGAATCGGCTCGGCTCGCGGGCGATGATCGTCACACTTGCGCCGGGAGAAAGTCGGCGCTTTTCGCCACGCTCGAGGCCTCGATCTGTACTCGATTCTCTCGATTGCCGGTTGTCGCGATCGGCCATCAAGCCGTAGGAGGGAAAAGGACGTTCGATGCTCTCGCGCCTCACGAAAGTAAGAACGAGGAGAGCCGATCGCTGCCGCGGACCCGGCAGCCCCGAGGCGGGCTTCACGTCTGATTCACGTCACGTTTGCGCGAACTTTAGATCGCGTCGCTTCGAAATCCTGGACAATCGCGTCTACTCGTATCTCTGAAATTGCAATTGCATTATATCGTTATATCGCGCGCGGCCGTGCGCGTATCAGCGTGCGATCGATCGTGACATGAAGGGAACGAGGGAAAGAGAAAGAGCGAGAAACCGAGAGCAGCGGGATGGGGAGGAGGAGGGGAATCGGAGAAACCGGTAATTTACGTTCACCGAGCGATTGCCGCAACGCCGAACACCTGTATGTATACAAACCGTATACGCGAGCCGATCTTACGTCGGGCTCGGCTTTTCGATTAGCCTGAATTCGATTGCCCGGATTTTAATCAGGCAGCGGCTCGATCGCCGAACATCCAGATGGCGGGGATAAACACCGCGCGCGAATGCGCGGTCTTTCTCCCAATCTCGCTGAACAACTGCGAGTGAAATTTGTATATAATTATCAAGTTGTAATCCTATCTTGTACCTGAAATCGTTGATCCTTGACTCTTTTCTTTTTAAATATGATAGTTTAACGTCTGTTACATGCTTCCCGTTGCTGTTGTAAATACATATCCAATTGACGGTTCATAGTTATTTATGGTTGAATATATAGTCTTTGTTGCGTAGAATACGTAGAATATCCTTCCGATGAAAGGACGCGCCCTTTGTTGTATTTTTCCAGTGTTTTCGAGGGTCGGAATGCAGAGATTAGAACCGATAAGTTTGCGCTTATCTCGGATCAGAACGACCATTTCCGTATTGTGCTCTCTCTCTCTCTCTCTCTCTCTCTCTCTCTCTCTCTCTCGTTTCTCCAGCGTTCGAAGTCGCATTGTTTAATGATGTCGAGTAAAATCGAACAGATACGTGACTTGAGGATTCTTCTTCGAGGGAAAAAATTGCTCAGTCGAATCAGTTGATCAGTTGATGTCCAAGAGTGACGTTTAAAAGTTACAAGAGAGAACGATTCCACGGATTAACGGATCCACTAAACTTAACGGATTATTGGAAAGAATCTGATTAAAGATAATATTTATTTATTAAAAGATTACCGTTACGTAAACCGATGATTCGGCGTTAACTCGGACGCGCCGGCGCTCATGGCGCAGCCGAGACTTGGTGAAACAATATTGTACAGTTAACGGAAGTTCCCATCGAGGCGTTTTTTTATTCGAAGAGAGAGAGAGAGAGACTCG
This sequence comes from Eciton burchellii, assembly GCA_020341155.1. Classification (NCBI taxonomy): domain Eukaryota; kingdom Metazoa; phylum Arthropoda; class Insecta; order Hymenoptera; family Formicidae; genus Eciton; species Eciton burchellii. Next base: position 3,532,920 of record JAHMML010000011.1, read on the forward strand.
CCGCGCCGCTTATTTTTCTATCAAATCGTTCGTTGTATAGTGTACGATCCGCGTATATTTTCCTGCGTATTCATGCCTAGGGATTGTAAACGTAGCGGAGTATAAGATGGTACCAATGGTTGCGTAAGGACGTTGCATCGGGAGCAGAACGATGAAATTCAGAGACAGAGCGATCGAGCTCCAACAGCTGTTTTTATCAACGTTTTAATTAACGTTACCCGCGCCTGTGCCTGTGCCCCTCACGGAGCAGGTATTCTGGAATCCTGCGGATGCGAATTTCGTTTCGTGTGCCGTCGTTAATTTATTCCCGCTCAAATGTCAATGATCACCGACATGAGGTGAGAGGCATTAGCGATTCATTAGCGACGTTATCTATCCGTGTCCGTCGTACGATACGATACGTTAAATTTATCCCGAGTGAACTTGCTCTTTCTTGCTTACAACCGAAGGACAATTCCAGAATACCACTCGGGGCCCGATCGCAAAGTCGCACGCAAAGTCGACGACCGTCTATCAGAGTGATGCAAAGGAGAGAGATGCAAATCCGTCGTGCCCTCTCCGGCTGGCAGATTCGAGCGGATGTTGTCTGCCGACGTCACTCGGTACGATCGGATCGATCGCCAAAGAGGTCTTCTAGTCCCTCGTCGGATAATTCCGAAAGGTCATCCCCCATGTCATGTAACTACCCCTCGATATACTCTGAGATTTTTAGCCCCTTCGAATATATTTGTCAAACGCGGAACGCGCGCACTCGCGCGGCCACTTGCCGCGCGTCTTTGTATCTACCTTTGTTGTAATAAAAAGGGACGAATAATGGCCGTTACATAAAAGTGATTGTCGTTGGAGAGATCCTTGGTCTGGCCGTTCGCATTCCCGTTTATTTTCCCCCGTGATTATTTACGCGCGTACCCTTTTCATTCGAGCGCCCACGCGAATCACGACTTTTCCTTCTCTCTCTCTCTCTCTCTCTCCCTCTCCCCCTCCTGCCGGCGATATGCGTTCTGTGGCGGCAGTTGGACTGTCGCGATTATCGCGAAACTGACAGAGCACGCTTCGTCCGAACAATCACGAGTACAATTTCCGAAACTGAGTTGATTAAAACGGTGGAACGTGTCGCGCGAATAAAATGGCCGATTCTCATCGCCGCCACGTTTCGCGATCTCGCGTTTCCATTCGCCGCGTGCGCGTATAGCCGGCGTTAATTATCCAGTTCTCGCAGGAGCGGAGAGATTGCGCGATTTCGTTTCCGTATGCCCCGCATGCGGGGGTCAACGGGTCGCGCTTTCCTGGAGAACGCCAGGAATTCACGAGTGGCGACTCTCGCATCCCCGAGAGAGTCCCTTCCGCAAGAAAATGGAAACGGAAACGCATCGGGACGTTGCGCGAAAACCCGCGGCGCGATCTCTCTCGCCTCTCGCGGTTTCGGATCGGCCAATAACGGATTCGGCTTTCGATGTTTGCGAGCGATATCGTTTGCCGAGCTCGCGACTAGGATGTTTACTCAAGATTCGCGCGCGCGCGCGCGCGCGTTTACATAAAACGGCGGCCATCGCTGCGCTCCACAAACCAACGATGTTTACTCATTCGGTTATTTACGCGCGCGAGCTGGTTATAAACGCGCTTATACATCGCCGCCGTGTAATTTTCCTTGCGCGCACTCGCGAGGAAAGCCGCATCGGGAGAGTGATCCACTTGCGATTTTTACCGCCACCGGAAGTCGCTCCGGGAGATCGGCCATCGAGCGCGAATAAGAACAAAGATCCCACGTTCTCTGTCGTATTTCCAGTAAAAGACCATCGCCTGTATGTCTCTCTCGATTCCGTTAGCGGAGGAGACAAGCCGCCGCGGGACGCGAACTTTCACTCATTATAATTCCCCGGCGGCGCTATTTTCATGCCGATGTATATACGCGAACTTTACTTTCGGCACGAGTTGTTCTCCTAGGCTCCTCATAAAAATTCATCGGAACCGTCGTTTCGATTATCACTGGAGGAAGAGGGGCAGGGGGAACCTGTCGCGGGATAAATCAATCCCGAGGTCTCAAAACGGCGCCAGAGAGAAAAAGAGAGAGAGAGAGAGAGAGAGAGAGAGAGAGAGACGCGCGGACGTGGCTCCATTAAATCTTTCCTGGCGCCAGTCCACGCCGGGAGATGACCGCGATGAAATCCGCCACTCTCTCCGGATTGGCGGACTCCTCGCGGAGTCCAGGAGTCCATCTGGATCCGCATTGTCGCGTGGCGACTTCTCTCTCTCGGGCGAAGCATGCGCTGCTCCCTCCTATGACGTAACGTATTCATTACGATCCACGTGCGTGCGCTGCGCAGTTACGCGCCGCGCGGGTATCGCGCGCGGAAATCGCGCGCACCTGCGCGCACCTGCGCCTCGGTCGCGATTCGTTTCCAGCATCCGTCGCCCGCCGGCGTCGGCGTCGCTTTATTCGAATCGCTTTAATGCGCGACGACGTACAGCTCATTAATTTCAACACGCTCGCGCGCGCGCGAAAGGTGACGGTAATGTAACGCGCCTCGTCGTACGCCGAGACGGATTTGATTTACGGCCGTCGAGGAAACGAAAGGCGGAGAGAGATCACTATCGACGCAGAAACGAAAGGCTTCGCGACGGATTAAAAAAATATGTCGGCTGCCGAGCATTCACGCGCGCGCGCGGTAACGAAAGGTCAGCGCGGTGATGTCGCGCGGTTCCAAGTTCCCTCGCTGTGGATGATATCGATGCTGGACCGCGATCGACAGGATGAACATTTAAATGTCGACCATCGCCGCAGTCGGACTCGTCGCGCGAGCGACCCTCTCGGACGGAATCGATGGGAGAACTGCACGATGAAGAAAAAGATGTGCAAAGGCACGATGAAGCTGCAGCAAGAAGCGTTTCCCTATCAGAGATGAAGCCGCATCGCCGAGGGGAGAAAAGAGAGGATGCGTGTCGCGCTGTCTCTACGATTTCGACATAATGAACGTTTCTCGAACGACTAACGCGGCAGGAACGTTGCAGTCCGGGAAACGGTTTCACACGTAACGAGCAGAACGGTCGCGGCATTGTTATCGGGATAAGAGTCCGTTTCGTTCGGATGCGAGTCTCGGGAAGGACACGACGAGGAGTGCTCGTCAGGAAAGTCCGCTAACGTATGCGAGCAGCTAGCTGCCTGCGTACGATCATCGAGTCGGGCCGAGTTGCAAGTTTAAAGATATACGAATGATTAATTTAACTAAATTTTATTTTATGGTATTTAATTTCGGGAGAGGAGGATGAGAGAAATTAGAAAGATTTATAAATTAAAAAACTATTTTTTAAACTTTGAAGTTTATTATAACTTAAAATCTCAATAAATAAGTATAACGATGGATAGGAAAAAAATTCCTAAAATTCAGAATATTATATTTTTATGTATAATATGTGAATTATTTTTAAATTTAATTTTGTCTAAGGAAAGACAAGTTTTTATTAAAATATTTACATAATACTGTATGTTACAGAGAGGGATCTGAAAAGTACAACGAATATAATAATATTGCAAGTTATTGAAATAACAAAAATAAATATTCATTCAGTATTATTTAAATAAAGTGAATGGTGAAATATCCTGAAATGTCAATTATTATGAGTAAAAGAGTAAAATTAATTTAGTAGAGAAGGTTAAGTTGATTCACGCAGAGAAATTTCATGAAGAATTGTGTGTAGTTATGAATGTAGAAATACCAGAAGCTGACAGCTCGATCAGCGAAACTACTCGGAGTCGTAGTTCCGGAGACACGGAAGAGACGGTCATCGATCGAATTCTCTTTCTTTCTCTCTTTTTTGATAAACACCCTTTTTAATGGATCGCCGTTCCGCGCCACTCACACGCGCGGTTTTATGTTTGCCGCGAGGAACGCCGCGGGTAATGGAGTGAGTGGCCTTGATAGTAGCCATCATGGTACCGGCCATGGTAAGCGGAGGAGAAACAGGCACGCGGGCGGATATTGCGGCGCTCGATCGACCGATCGAGCCGTCGATCGATCGACGGATCTAAACTAGATCGCTTCTCGCGCGGAGCGGAAACGCGCGATGATTCGATCGCCACCTTCCTGGCACGTACTCGATTTACGTGCTCTCCCCCTCCTACCCCTGGTTTCCTTCGTTGTAGGTGAAGCTGGGAAAAAGCTCCGATTGTCATTCGCATTCGTTGCTGGACGAATGCTGCAGCGATTGAAAGCGAACCGTGATGGTTCGCTCGAATTGGGGACTGAATCATGTGTAACATTGCCGGCCGCGCTGCCGATATTTGACCGCGTTCACGCGATTGCCAGGACCTTGAAGTGCACGCGAAGGACGACGGATATGAATTTATACATAAGATGAAAGCAGAGCTGTTGCTCATCGTCCAGGCTCTTCGGCCTTGCTTCATCATATCCGCGACATCTGTTTGAAGCTGCGCGCTCCGACATCTCCATAATATCGCTGGGAACAACTTGGGAACAAGCTCGTCGTGCCATCTGCAACTGTCGGTCGGATATACTTGGTTCTGGCGGCGAGCGAACAGTTATCCTTCGAATGTCGAATGTCGAATTGGCGGCGGCTTGGCGTGTAAATTTCTCGTCTTCCAAAGGCGAAGCGACGCGCGCGTAATACGCGAAATGAGGAGCGATTCCTCTGGAGGAAGCGAGAAAGGAAGAATTTTAACGGAACGCACGCTCACGCGTTAAAATCGCAGGAACTTTGAAGCGTGCACGCCACGCTACGAGACGAAACACATCTCTCTCTCTCTCTCTCTCTCTCTCTCTCTCTCTCTCTCTCTCTCTCTCTCTCTGTCGGACAAATTGCCGGATCGATCGTGCAATTTCCGTAGGAGGAAATCCTAAATGCGGGAAGGGAAGCTGGTTCGCAGCTGGTTCTCCGAAATTCCCTAAAATTCCACGTGCGCGGAAGCTCAACGAGGGCCCTAGCGAGCGCTCGCGCGCGTCATCGACGAATGGGAACGGCGAAGGCCATTGAAAAGGTCCGCCTCGGTAATAGAAATAGAACGGGTGCCTCAAGCACGCACGCACACCTGGGCGCTCTGTAATGTGTCATTTGCGTGTATTATTTGCGTATCGGCGATTTGCACGATAATGCAATCGGCGACTGCGGCCGTGACCGTCTCGCGACGGTATGAAAAAGCGGAATGCAGAAGGACGAGGTACAGGAGAGCGGCGGGAATGGTAATGCGGAACAGTGCACGACGGAGATATTAGCTGAATCCAGCACCCGTTCAGACAGTGGAGGCGCTCAGGTTAACTCTGTCGGCGACGGAGAACTCTTTCAGTACGCAACGAGACATCTCTCGGAGTGGTTCGCGTGGACATCCCCGAGATACACCGCTGTTGACCTTTTTCTCGTCAGTGCCGCCGTGAGCGAGAGGAAGATGGACGAGGAGACGCTTCAGCTGGCGCAGGAGATCGCCCGTCAGAATAAGGGGCCGATAAAGAGAGCAGAGTCCAAGATACAGAATAGGCAGCAGATTTTCAGGTAGGATCGTCCTTCGATTGACGGTCGTCGTCGGAGCGATGCGTCTATGCGTTGACAAGAGTATTCTTGAAGAGTATTCGGAATTTCTGTTAGAAGCTTGCCCGAGTCTGCCTTCTCCGAAACGACTCGGCGTTTAAATTTCACGAGGATGAAAAGAAACGCGAAGGCGTTTCAAACGTCCGCGACGTTGCGATCCTGCGATGCCGCCAACTTCCGCGCATTTGAATCCCTTCCGGTGGGGACGGAGGGGACGGAAATTACGCGATCGAAATGCTGGTAGCAATCGGGAGAACGATACGACAAGTCGGCAAGTCGCGCGGCCAGAGCCCTGGCAGATGTATCGAGATAAAAGCCGATATTTTCCATCTCGATCTCGAGTGGTCGAGCATTAACTGGCGCGATGATCAGCATGGCTCTCCTCCAAAAGATCGATCCGAACTGGCCCATCGTCCGCACACGTCGCGGTCTCCGTCCAAGGTCCACAAACTACATCGCGATCGATAACCGGCTAGCTTGTGGCGCGCTTGTAAATTATTCCATGTTCCAACTCGGTCGATCGTGGCGCCACGATTCGATGCGAAATTCGATTATTCGCGAATGATCGAATTGCCGGGCGAACGCACGTGCGTTCCCGAGCCTCGGGCAGGATTGGGAAAAGGACGCGGATGGAAATGCGTGTCAAGATCATGGACCTCTTCTAATGCGTTCCCCTTTCGGAGTCGCGTCCGCTGATCATCGCAGCGCGGGGATACGCGCTCTCGTTTGGCCTTGATACTCGTTATTTTACGTAATGCGCGGATTCGTTATCGTGCGAACCTTGAGCGACTTGATATCACTAGCGAAATGTTCTGCCGAGTATTAACAATCTGTTTCTCTCTTGAAGCGACGTGCGGTCCGAGTTAACGGTCGATCACTTGAGGACGGTGCAGCCGCGAAGGTAACGCAGTTCTTTACAGTTCGCCTCTGTTATAGCTCGTAGTATAGCGCCAGTTGGTACAACCTGCATGAATATTCTTGCCCTGCCTGTTGAATATCTCGTTTCGTTTCGCTGGCGCGTTCCCTTTCTGATTTTCTGATTACGACCTTACGACCGTTTCCTGTAATATCGTCTATTTGCATAAACGACACTCGACGCGCGCGCGCGCATATACGCGCATACTTGTGCTGATTTCCTAGACAACAACTTGGATCAGAATGCCTCTCTAGATTACTCGTTATCGTCTCGCTCGATCTATTATCGCAACTCACGTCGCAGATGACGAGCGAACAAGATCGATCTTTCGGAAATCGGAGTAAGGAAAATTTTCGAAATTTTTTTCATCCTCCATTGCGCGCGCTGCGCGAACAATTGAACTCGTTCTCTCGAATCTGGGGGATTTTACGGATTTTATGGAGGCTCTTATGACTTGCAAGATCTCGCTCGACAAAATTAGCCACGTGCCTTATCGCGGCTAATCGCGGTTTTAATGATCGTCATTCACGCGCGATTACGCAAACATAAGAACATAGAAACGTGTTGTTTTTATGTAAATTTAAAAATATATAATTCAGATTACGTAGGAACATCGAACCCATCCACATTACATGCACGTTTCGTCCTGTCCACTCACGTTCTTAACCAATGCACTTGCACACTCTGTATTGCGTTATTATTTTCAATAAAATAATAATCGTCCCTGCGATTACATGTAGTAGTATCTGTGTCGTCCGTGTCGTCTGAACGAGTTATATGTCTTATGTGTCTTACGTGATAAAAGCCTTCTTCAAACGATGGAGATCGCTAAATCGATGTGCTTCCACTTTCGATCTGGCTTTCAGTTCCCATTAGCTTCCAAGATTTAGCTGCCACATTAGCATTATGCAGATCAGTATTCTCGCTGAACGTTATTGCGATTGCAACATACGAATCATGACTGTCTCATTATCCCGTGGCCGAGGAAGAGGAGAAGATAAGTAGACGCGCGTAAGAGGAGGGTATCTTGATTTTTGTTGAAGCAAGGCACGGCCATTCTCAGTCGTAGAGACGATGCGCTTCACATCGTGTGCGAGTTTGACCGCCAGCGCGTGTTATTCGCAACGCAACAGCTCGTCGACGTTGTCGATATTGCATAAGAAACATGACGCGTGTCAGCGAAATTAGGAAGGTATCCGACTATTTCATTAAATATCGATAACGTTGCCGATAATGGTCGCGTTATTTTAAGGTCCGCACATACATCGCCGTTTGTATTGTCGAGTTCAGTTCGAGTAGCGCAAACAGTACGCGTACGCGTGAACGGTATATCGCGTGACGTGCAATCAGCGTGTGCTCTGTTTGTTTCGAGTTCTCACGATCATTACTATGTAATATTAGTGGCCAACCACAGTGCGCTTAGCATCAGCGTGCGATTCATCTTTCATCTTGGACTGGGTTATCGCGGAAGTTCGCCTTATCGTAAGACACTTTTATTTTCCTCTCGCTCTTTCTCGTACGTAACACCGTCGTGCTCGTCGAAGAATGAAGTTGTTGGCCCCTTTCAGTACACTGCAGCCGAATACATAGTGTGATGCTACGCGGTAGAAATATCCTTTTCCAAGTGGCGACACGCACAAGAAACTCTCTCGTCCACTCCACCATCAGGTACAGTATGATGGACGTGACTCGACTCGTACGACGCGTACGACTCGCTAAAGTACTTTTGCACTTTCGCGTTTCTACCGTTTCGTCCTCGACATACGCAGATAACGACGGTGATTTTCTCTCGTCGATTTCGCCGAACGGTCCGATGCTAGAATACCGGTACTCACTGCTCAACCTGCCGTATCATCGGCTTACCTCGCACGCGGAAGCATCAGCAACGACCGAGAGACACATCGCTAAATCGTTTTTCTATTAACAGGGATACTTCCCTCTTGCCACTCTTCCCTCTTTTCTTTCCATTTGGAGCCTTTATGAAGAGAGAGAAAAAAAAACAGACGCAAAAAAATCTCTGCACTGCCCGGGAATCGAACCCGGGTCGCAAGAATGGGAATCTTGCATGATACCACTACACCAGCAGTGCGCTCGATAACTGAACGTCTATTTTGAGCTAATTAAGGCGCGCGCGTTGACAGTTAAATGAACGAATGGGATTAGATGCTTCGCATAATCGGATATAGACATCGCATGTCACCGTGAAACTTTGATTCCGAGATTGGACGATGCGAGAAAACTCGAAACTTTCGAATGATGTCCCGAACAATGCTCGACATGAAGATTCTGAATACAAATGAAGATTCCGTTACGTATGATATCGAAAAAAAAATATATATATGCATATGTATCACACGATTTGTTTGCTGGAACATTCATCCTGAATGGCTTCTTCGGAAAAATAAAATTATAACCAAAAATATCGTATTTCAATGCGATGGCCGGGAATCGAACCCGGATCAACTGCTTGGAAGGCAACTATGCTCACCATTACACCACCATCGCACATGACAGTAGTTTCGCAAATCTCGCAGAAATACTGCACGAGTATTGAACTTTGGCACAAATGTAAGTAACAATATTACAATTTGTCAAAGGCCTTTTCTCTATTTGCAATGGAGATAAACATTGATTTACAATTTCTATTTCTAAAAATAACGACGCCGAACGATAATAATATTTTCCATTTTTATTCAAGAATTGAGGTTAGAACAATGATGGAGAACACATTTTCAAGAACGTAATAGAAAATGGAGGTATAATAGAAGACGGTATCTTGTGTAATGTTGTCTCAGAGAAAGTTTGTCGTCTTTTCATGGAAAGACGTATCGACACGTCTTTCCATGAAAAGGCGTATCGATCCTGAACAGTATCTCTTCAATTATGGATACAGTACAGTTGGCGCGATATAGGTTAGAGGCATTGAGCATTATTGCATTGAGAGGTCGATCCGTATTCGTACATGCATTATAAATGATGTTATTTTAACATAACAAAACAGTTCGTATATATATATATATATAAATGTTTTAATACCGAAAACATAGTCTAAAGAGCTAGATGTATTTTACATGAGACAAAACAAACATTTGTCTTCCTAGAATTTTATTTATAAAAGTGTTTAAATTTAAAGTGAGAGCTAAAAGTACAAGCGGAAGTAATGACAGATAATTATTCCTTCTTTATTGCGTAACGTAAAAATTTATTTTTGCGAGCTTCTTGCGTTATACATTATTCAACACACGTATGTATATATATATATATATATTTTTCTTTTATTTATTTATATATGCGTATCATGCCGGATGTAAACATGTGCGCAAATCTCTGAGGAAAATATAATGCATCGTGCAATTTCGTAGAGATGAGGTGCAGATGGAAAACAATTGTTTATTTCCTTATGATTAATGCAACTGTATTATATTACATGAACATTTGTGAATTAAATGAACGAAAGAGGAAAAAGGAATAAGTAAAAATAGGTTAGCAGTGGCTAGTTTGCTAAAGATGCAAAGATCTAGTACTCGAAATTTTACTTGTCGTCGAGCGAATTCCGCTCGCTTCAGAGAGCTATTGTTGTTTCGACCACCCGGAAATGGATGACATCCATTACGTAAGGTGAAAACTTCCGGTTTCGTGGCGATAAATTGTAATAAGTCTTCATCGAATCGAGCCTTCATTTTACATACGAACAGCTTCAATTTCCATGAGAAATAACAATAGAAAAGAAATTATCTCTCACATATAACTTAAATATTATTTGCTATTGCATGCTAATATTATGCGTGCTATTATTATGTGATATTTTAAGCAACAATCGTAACCTTTTGTGCAGCCTGCAACGTCGGTCGCTTGAATTTTCAAACTTTTTGCGAATTTTTCAATATCACGGACGCGACGATAACGGGCAGTTGCGCGCAATGGCGCGGGGTGGGATGGGTCGGGCAGCAGGGGCTAGGGGGGAGGGGGAGGGAGAGAGAAAGCCTTAACTGTGCTTCTCGGTTGCAGCCGATAAAATCATTCCTCAGTGAACCTTCAGCGGTGGCCGTTCGCGGTTGTTGCGCGTTTGCCGGTGTGTTTTATGAATTCGGCGCCTCCGTCTCGTCGACGTTTCATTAAACTTGTTCATAAAACTTGGCGTCGATCAGTTTTCCGTCTCCCGTAGAATTTCTCATTCTGGAGGTAACCTTGAAAAAAGTTTCATTTGAGAACTTCGGATTTCCGATAGGAGATCACATTTTGGATCTACGAATCGGATCGGAGTGCCAATTTGAATCCGTAATCCTCGCGATTCGGTGATTTCGCGGCGACAGTTTAATGTTGTTTCTGAGGAGGGGAGGGGCAGGGGCTGTTAGAATATCGGGAGTATAGACTTTTACGAATATTATTCTGTAGCCGTTCCCGCCGAGGAGGTGTTACAGATATTCGCGAAGGTCGTGATTTCGCAGAGCGTTGCAAATTGCGGATAGATATTGGCCGAGTGGAACGTAAATACGCGAAAGAGCTCGCGTTATAAATTTTACCAATTAGATAAGATAAAAAAATACTGAAAGCAGTGATCGTTGCTTGCTGGATTCATTATCAGTCGCTCGGTTCATCGACAAGTGGAATTCCCCGTGCAGGGAAGTGGGTCAAACATATGAAAGACGAATGGAGCGCATTCTGAAATATTCTGTCGAAAGTCCCCAAACTCGATAAGATTCAGTGCAACCATTAGTCAAGAATGAAAGCGGTCATTAGTGAAACAGTCATGATCGATCTAAAGTAAAGACACGAAAAGTACATTTGAAATTTCAAATATTTGCACGCGAATATATCACTCGCAACGACGATTGAAGCGAGGCTCTTATCGCGAGTGCTATCAGGAATAATGTTAATGTTGATCGAACACGCTTGTCATTTCGCTTGCCTTGTGTGCAATTCACCAGTCCAACGATCGCGAAAGGAGGTCTTTGGATCTCAGGCGTGATTATTATTGCGAAAAAAAGAAAGCGCATAGTTTACTGTGTGTTCGAAAGTAGCGCGCGGGAACCACACGAGACGCTCGCAGTCCACTGATCGTTGCTGAAATCAATGCGCTCGAGAGCAATTACGAACAGGCAATGGCATCCAAATTGTTCGAAAGGACTTGCGATTAGAAACTGCCGTTTTGCACAAGGACGTTCATCATTATGCAGAGGGAATGATGCAAACGCGTTCGACGCTTTTAACTTGGAGCGTTCGGACAGATAAAATCAAGCGATTACAATCGAGGAGACGATTAAAAGTCACATAGAGCGAGCGAGAGAGAGAGAGAGAGAGAGAGAGAGAGAGAGAGAGAGAGAGAGAGAGACATGGTAGAATTAAACATGCTTTCCGGATAATGGAAATCATGAAGGAGAAGCCACGTAGACGGAGCATAAGCGAGCTGCTCGACTGGAGATGCCTGACTGGATGCAAAAGTATCATCGCCGGGAACGAGAACGGGGGAGATTATTTTCTAGAGGATTGCGATAAAGAGCCTGAAACACGCAGAAGAAAACGATCCGGTACTTGGCCGTAAGTATTACGTATTGAAATGTTTAGAGAGGAATAACAGAGAAAGAATTTGAAGAAATCTGACGTGGGATGCAACAATTCATGTATCAACAAGAATATTACTACTAAATAGTATTAATAAATTCTATAATCCTACACATAATAATGGACTAATCGCGTATCTTCTTTCTTCTTCTCTTTCCTATCGTAAAACAGGGCAGAAGCAATATGAAAAATGAAAAGATGGAAAGTTTTCAGCAGCAAGTCCTTTCAAATACATATTGACTGCCATAACCATTTTCCGTGTGATTAGATTATGCAACTTGAAGATAATGTTACCCCATACTGCCGTTGCAATGCAAACTATTAACGTTAATGCGTTGTCTGATGATACAATTACAAAATGAGTTAGCACGATCATATAACTTCTCGTTTTAAAGTAACTAATACCATCTTAATTGTACCTCATGCAATTACAATATTATGTAATACAAAATTAAACAACGATAATGCTTTTACTTGAATATATGTATACACTAGCGTCATCTTAGCCACTCATGTAGCAGAATAAAATTGCTACTATCAACTCCGGTATGGTCTAGTGGCTAGGATACCTGGCT
>JAHMML010000011.1:3548978-3572880 GCA_020341155.1 Eciton burchellii
ATGTAAAGCTGTGTTGTTCATAGTCCGGTATGGTCTAGTGGCTAGGATACCTGGCTTTCACCCAGGAGGCTCGGGTTCGATTCCCGGTACCGGAAAGTTTTTTTTGCCTTGTTACAAGTTAGAGACCGAATTTTTATTTCTGTATGTATTATCCCTGTACATTAATTTTATTCTAGTTTTTGTTATTATTTGTATGAATTGTTGTATTAATTTTATTATTTCTATTATTACTTTATACTTGGCTTATATAAATGTGTGATATCCTTGTATATAACGTAATAGAGTTTGACATAATCGATTGATACTGTAAATAATTCGTTCCGGTATTGCTATCGAAAAATACCGTCTTGTTTATTGGATGATATTTGATATTATTTATAATGAATTATTTACAAGTAGAGTGAAATATATAAATAGTGGTATACGTAAGCGAAATGTTGAACATGTAGCTTTGCTAATTCAAAACGAAGCTATTGCCTTTCGTAATTAATTTAGAAACACGCAATCTGTTTTCATCTCGCATGAATATAGTTTACTAAGTATAGTTTACTATTTTTTAAAACACAATATCGTTATCGGCGCTAGATAGATTACATTCTGGGTCATTATGTATTTATATCTGTTCTCTTACAATATTATTCGATCGCTGCAAATCCTCGTGGAGCTAATGAAAATGTAATAATAAAGATTAATGAAATAGAAGTAAAACGAATTAGTTGTATGCGTGATGGAATTGATCAGTACTCGCTGGTTGCGCCTGCGTGTCGCATTGGGCGTCGTGACGCCGGCTTTCATGGCTCACAAGACGTCACTGACTCGCTCCTCGTGGTGCGTCAGTGCCAAAGCGTGCCTTAATCGTCGCGTTGCTCTAATTACCACGAGCGTCTGTTCTCTTCAATCTCCTTCTCGAGGGATTTACTTGTGCTCAGTGATACTGCTGCGATCATTGGCGTTCACATGGACGAAGCTGAATTGAGGTATTGTCTCGAATAGAGAATTTATTCCGCTGTATCGTACACACATATACTTCATGTTTCATCCCATACGTTACGCGTGCCATCTTTATTGACCATGGCTACAAACGTGGCCAGATTGTAACGTCAAATATATTCCGGCACTGCCAGACCTCTCAAATAGAGATTACTCTCACGCATGAGTGGTCTGCGCAAAATTTAGGCGTTTCAATATTTAGTCAAACGTACGGCTCGGCAGCAGCGACCGCTTGAATCGCGAACGCTACGGGAGCACTTTTTATTGCTCCCTTCTTCAAGAGCGAGAACGCGTTCACCTTTCGCTGCACATTCCATCCAGTCTGACTTTTGCTCGATGGGTTCCAGCGTGCGGCGTGCACGTGTGGCGCCTCCATTGCACTGCCCATCGGAATTTCAGGAATTTGCGTCCGATGCAATCGATTATCGAACCGTGTATTCTTCCAGTTTTCTCCTCGCCGCTCCGAACGGATCCACGTCTCGTCTTACCGGATCGCTTTTCATGAAGATCGAGTCTCGCTCGGTAATGAATCTCGTTTTGGATGCTGCATCTTTAATCTTGTGATTAACATTCGCGACTGATACGATAGCGTTATCCGCACAAATTTAATAAATATATAATTATTAAATATATAATTAAATATATTTGTCAACCGATATGGCCTTGTGAGATAAAAAAGTTTCTGGCCCGGCTAAAAGCTGAGTAATTGCTCAACGAGAGAAAATCCGTTTCCTCGTCAAGTGTAGACTGGAAGAAATAACGTTGGCCTTAAGAGTTATTTCAATAATGTCAAAAGTGAACATGACAAAATCACGATCATCATGTTTATCGAACGGATAGTTTGTCCAGGCGGAATTAATACACGGACCGCGAAACACGCGCACATGATGATAATGACGATGATTATCGATCAAATTCTCTGACATCACATTTATCCCCGTCACGATCGCTTATCTGACATCACTTCAGGAACGGCACGCGTGTCGAAGTCCCTGTTGCTGTTGCAATTGCGCGAACTTACTCGAAGAAAGCGCTGTTACATCAACCTGTATCTCTTAAGAGAGAAAAGAAGTAACCACGCAGTCGCCCAGGAGGTACAACGACCAATGAACGATAAAAATAACCCCCTATGCGGGCATGTGGACGCGATGGGTTTCACCTCGTGGATCCAGTACTAGAATTATCCCTGCTGTACTCCCCGTGAGCGTCGGTGGATTATTGCCTACAACATCGACGCGGATCATCAAACGAGTTATTTACCGACCGTTAGCGACAGAGAATCCCATGATCACCGCCTACCTGCGACCCAGACATCATTCCGTGCGTAACCATCTCGGCATCCGGTTGCTCTTACGTGTGCCTGACGTGTGTTACCGGGGCTTTACGGACACACGTGGGAAAGATCAACGCTCGAAAGTATTAAATATCGTCATCGGTTGGCGTTTTTTGTGATAAATACATTTAGCGTTCGACGTTTAATGACCCGGCTTTTGCGTGCGACGCGTTGGTGATATTGGTGTCGATCAAAGGTGTGGTGACTTCACGAGAATAGCGATACGACAACAGTGAGATGAAACATCACTTTTTCTCTGCATGATTGAGATGCGAGTGTCGTTGACGAAACCATCACGGTCCAGCAGAAATTGCGATAATCTTGTCTCATACGAACAAAGTCCCATACGAAGTTCAAGGCTCGCGATAAACCGCTGCTTAAGTGTATAGCTGCGTGATTTATTTGAAAAACTTCTCCTTTTTTTGTCCTTCCTCATGCAAATGCGTTCTCTATAACCAGCGAACACGAGAAAATACTTCCATCATTTAATTTGCGCGTTACATCTTACGGGGGGTTTTTTGTTATTAAAACGTTAAAATTCGGTATCTATCGGTCTACTTTTGAGAAAAAGGAAGCTTGTGCTGAAACACGATCTTTAAGGGTCGCCATCGTATAAAGGACACGGCGCTGCCATTGTCGCGAGATGAAACTGATTCTCGAAAGTAATCAGGCACAAAAAACGAGAGAAAATCATAATTTCGTCGAGAAAGAAAACCAGCTGTGCCTGTGAAAGTCGTCATGTATCGCGCATGTTTTAATTAGTTACGAAATTATAGGATTTCGAGACGGCAATATATTCCCTCGGAAGAAAGAAGGAAAGTTTTTAGACAAGAACCAGACAAAAATGCCAGGCGATCTCCTGCTTGCGCTTGCAAAATAAATCGTTTCGAAACCATGATGACTTTTATATTTCAATGAGGATTTATAACATTTGCGCCACAACGCAAATTCATCCGGCGGCGAGGTTGAAGCGATCTCGGCTTAAAAGCGCGCTATAGCAGCCTATCGCTAATTTTGGCATCCGTAATTTCTTCCTCTTGATCTCACGTGGATCTCGAAAATAAATGATTCTGGCACTGGCCGCAACCCTACGATATTATTGCAAGGCACTATCTCGCGTATTGCACGATATTTGCACATGGTTGCCGGTTTTATTAACAATACGTGTGTAAGTATACCAGAATCTTTTTCTTAACTCATGATAAGATTTTACCATCACCTGTCTACAAAGGTGTATCCGATCCGAGTGTATCAACATCTTTTTCACCTTGGTCATTTTTTGCACGTCAGCATGTGACGAAGCATTAAACATTACGGTAACTTATAAACAATTTTATCGACTTTATATCCCGAGACATCGCGTATACGTACGCTGTCGCGTACAAAGAAGCTCTCTAGAGACTCGCTGTCGTTCGCTACAACATGATGGATCAGATTCCGTTTTTACATGACAGTGATGTCAATATGTCGTATGATTGCACTTGTGACGTCATCGAGCTGCAAGATGAAGCGAACAACTTGTCCATCGAGAATAATCCACGAAATCGCGTTCTCAGGTAGACTTCTCTCAATAATCCTTTCTATTATTCAGCGCTGCTGAGACGAGGCGTTACGTTCAATAATTTATATTCTCGATAACGAAGGCTGAAACGGTACTGCTTGCTAAAAGGATACCCGAAATCACACAACTGCAGATGCATACTTGTTGCAGCTCCCTCTCCCCCCCCCCCCCAATAGATCGCGCGAACCGAACGAAGGCCGCGAGAAACGGGGAACCAAAGTTATGAAATTTTAATTAAATTTTCTGGAATACATTTTCTCACGACGAGCGCATCATTGCTCCAATGAAACTTTGTCGAGTCAAAATAAGCAAAATAAAAAAATGTATAAGATCATCTCAGTGGCGTGATGCAATGCACTTGTTGACACATGGATAAATAATAATTGCTGAGTAATGATGAGCAATGATCATCTCGAGTCAGCGTGAACACGATCAATATGTAAAATGTGTATAAACTGATTACGTAAACCGTAATGTTTAACGCCACGTGCAATGCTCTGGAATGACCATGCAACGATCGTTCTTGAACAAACAATAACGTTTAACAATTAACGTCAGGTATACGATCGTCGTAAAGAGAAAAAGCTCTACGTGTAATTTTGTCCCAGACGATTGCTCCGAAGAAAGAAAACAGTTTATCAATGAAAGAGGATAGTTGATCGCTTCGATGAAGCAAATTCTAAGATTCGATTCCAAGCGAATCGATAAACAAAGCGATTCTCTTTCTTTGTTCTTTCATTCTTCTCCGTACAATGAGAGAACTCCTTACCCCCCCCCCTCCCCACCCTTCCAACATAGGAGGGAAGCCCCATGTTTTTTTTTCGTATTATCGTCCCGCTTACTCAGCAAGTTCGTTAATTTCTTATTGCCTAATGCTCGTTCCTTTTTATCTTTACAGGAGAACAAGAAGTCTAAACGCACCTAGTCCCTTTCACAAGTTTGGGCCATGTGGACGTATTATGAAGAATTCTGTGACGGTTATGTAAGTAATGCGGTATACTCCATTTGGCAGATTGACAACTCGAACGGCGCGAAAATTTATTATTCATGAAAAATTTCCATTAGCTCTGTCTATTTTCATAAATATTTTCTCACACATCGTCACTCGAATACATATGCCCTAATGCGTTTCGTCCTTGATTAGTACTTGCCTCCGTTTTACATTAACATCTTTGATTAAGTCACAGAGAAACGTTTCATGGTCATGCGTCAGTCATACTCACGACGTTCGTAAATCATCGCGATGATCAATATTCACGAATAATCCATCGCATAAAGATAAAATTAATTAGCCAATGATATACGTAAAAGGACTTTCTCAAATGCTTAATCGAATAGGATCCGTTTATCGTAAATATTCTCCAACCACGAATATTCTTGCTTTCATTAATAAATAATTATATGATAAGTACTGGACATTATCACTGGCTTCTCATTTGCATTCTTTTTTGCAAGGCACGATGACTAAGCATGATACCGTCACGTATTGTGCGTTCGAAATTCGGCATATGCTTTAAAACATCGCATATGCTTTAAAATATCTCAATTTTCCCTCTCGCTGTTTTCTTCACTTTACCTCGTTGAGATCACCGCTGCCGCGTGATTTCATCACATCGCATTTATCGCTTCCTTTTTTTTTCTTTTTCTTTTTCTTTTCTTCTTTTTTCTGCGTGCATGTTAGAATGCACGCATTCTGATTCGCGAGGTTTTCGTCCCGAGGTTTTGCCCGACAAAGATTTTCTCAGGGTCGAGAGTGCTACTGAAACAATGCTGAACTCTCTTTCTGTGCTTGAAAAATCACGTGTAGATTTGCGGCACGTAACGAATTACGTGTCCTAATATCGTAAGCTCTCGTGCGCTCGTGCGTAATGTGCACATGTATACGTCACGTACATCGCACTTTCGTATAAGTATCTATTTTACTTGCGTTATGCGGTCAGTAAGCGTCCTGTTCTTAAACGGTTTCGCGCCATACTCGAAACTCGATAGCTCGCCGCTCGAGACGACGTGCGCGACGCCTCTTTAATTTAATTTTTGCTCGCCGCTGCATAACAAAAAAAACTAAGAATCACTCTATTCGAGTCTAAGCGCGCCGGCTATTCCGGTATTACCTTTTATCGTCGTTAGCCAGTGATTAGCGATTGTCGAATTTGAAACTTCGAGAAAAGACGGTAATTCTACGCAAATGTCCTGTGGATAATCGTATCTAGCATATACTAATCCGACGAATCTGTTGATTCCTTGTAAACTCATCGCTGTAAATTCATCCCCGATCTTCTCTATCAATCTTCTCTCCTCTCCTTTCCCTCCTCTCCTTCGGCGTGTGTCACACGCTCTCTTTTTTTCTGCACTTCTCTCTTATTACTTGCCGTGCGGTATCGTCGGAGATGCTTATCGTCGCGCAGAAATCACGGTCATCGTCGCATAATACTCCATTAGGATCACTCAGTGCCAATACACCGAGTTTTATGATTAATTATAATATAAAAACTAATAGTGATATCATAAAAATAGCCTTCAGTTCTATATTTATCATCGTAACGCCGTAACATTGTTATGGTTTTACTAAATAATAGATATCAAGCAAGAGAAAACAATTGTTTTCGTATCGATCGAAGTGTAATTGTGAAGGTCAAAAAACGCTCGCAATGCCGATGCCGACAAAGAACTTGGATGACCTTGGATGACCTTCCATTCCGGAGATTCGTTTTAATAATCGTAATAACAAATTTTAACCGATTATTAATCGTTATTAATCGTTTTAATATCTGTATTATGTACGATTATTAATAACTATTAAATTATTAAATCATTAAATTATTAATAAGTTTTAATGAGGAATTATTTTCCTCATTTATGAGAATTCTTTCTTTCTCTCGATGCAATCAAGATATCGATACATCGATACATCGATACATCGATATATCGATACATCGATACATCGATATATGCAACATACATAAAATCGGAGTTATATTGATTCACATAATACATTGGTACGGCCAATCGACTCATCGATCTAGATTTATTTGTTATTTTTAGAGATTGTATTGAAAAAACGCTTGCAGCGATTCGAATCGGAAAATATACTAGTACCTTGTACCTTATACTAGTACCTTGGTATATTCCTAGTTGGTGTACTCGTCTAATTCAAAAGGGAACAATACTGAAACTTGCAGTATTCAGTAAGCATTCGCCACAGTAACAACATTGCTATTATCAGATTCGAAGTACCGGAAAACGAACATATAATTGTTTAATTGTATATAAAAAGGGAAAGTGCCGAAATTTGCAGATATTCAAGAGTGTCCTTCGTTATTATCATCGTAGCATCATGGTAAAATACGTGTAAGTGAGATTTCATCTTTTCTCTTGCTTGATAGTAACTCGTTCTCGATGGATTGCGGTAGAAAATAACACGTTACGCGTTTCTGTAGCGCGCGGGAACTCAAGCATCGATATTCCGAAACTCGGAACTGTCGCTCGATAATGTTTCTCGTCCGCGTGGTTTACCTTTGCGACTAAATTTCTGCGGGAAAAGATTAATTATCTAAAAGCAATCCCGTTGCAGCTCCGCGAGCTTATTCCAGTCACCGTTTTTCTTCTTTTTCTCGAGTTTTTTTTCTTTTTCTTTTTCTAGCTTTGCCAAAACAGAATTTGATTTTTGCTCGTTCCTTTTATTAACTTATTTATTAGCTATTTATTTGCAACATAACGAACATAAATATGATCCATTATTTTGTTGATAGTAAGTCGATTGTCATCGGCGATGAGTATAAAGTAACATAATCCAACAACGTGACAATTACAAAAGTAATATAACACGAAGTTGCGCGTCATCGATGCATTTCACCGGACATCACCTTTGTTCCTTACTTACGATTCTTTTGTTGTTTATTGAGCGTGCGATTATAACGGTTCATAAATAATTAAACGAAGCCGCTAGAAATCAATGATATAGATAAAAAATATAGGTAAAATCTAAGCTCACAATCTATTGGAAATGCAAGTACATTCGTGAATGCATGTGAACTTATGATCTCGCGACACGAAAGCCTCGTAACACGCATGGATTTTTATGGAGTAACTCATAAAACATCAATGACACATTTTGCGTACAAGAGAGCGATTGACTATAATACGCCGATTATTATCGGATATCGCGTCCACTCGATAACATTGTGTACGTTCACGAAGCGTTGAATGAGAGCTGAGAATTTCAATCTGTCACGCAGGAAAACTAGATAGCGGTCCTGAAGTCTCTCTTTTGGGGGACTCGATCCATGATCATCATCATGTATATTGAAATAGATATATCCAGGAGAAGGAGAATAAATAGCTATTATCTCTGATCATTCCTTTCATTTGCCTGTTTTTAGGACTATTCAGGATCCAGCTTCCCAAAGGTTGACTTGGAATAAACCACCAACCTCGGTTCTGGTTATTAAGAAGATCCGCGATACATCCGTCTTATCGCCA
This sequence comes from Eciton burchellii, assembly GCA_020341155.1. Classification (NCBI taxonomy): domain Eukaryota; kingdom Metazoa; phylum Arthropoda; class Insecta; order Hymenoptera; family Formicidae; genus Eciton; species Eciton burchellii. The sequence continues at coordinate 3,557,342 of JAHMML010000011.1, forward strand.
TTCATCCAATTGATCACGTGGTTGATCGAGGTAAGTATCGCTGATACCGTTCAAGATATGGTAGTCAGAAATGTCTTTAAATTACTCTCTGATCTCCCGGGAGATTGACCAAGCACACCGATTAAAGTCCACGTGCTCTACTAAATGGAAAAAAGAGAAGGGAGAACGATTATTTTATTCTTCATTTGCGTGAAGGGAAACCAGTATCCTCGTCCTCGATTCATGCTTTTCCGTGGCGCGTTTTTCATTTCATGTTTGTTCACTTCTGTCTACCTTGCTTTAACTCTGTTATTTACTCTGTTATGCATGACAGTTTTCATCTTGCTGTTATATTGGTCATAGCTTGTGAAAAGATCATTAAATTTATATAAGTATCCTGAGAACTAGTGTAGATCTAGCTAAACAAAGTTGTTCCTTAATGAACTGTGATCCATTTTTTAAAAGATACTAATGCTACTTAATCACTTAGCATTATATAATACGTTTAAGCGTTAAATGATAACTGTACAGTTGAATATAAGTTAAAGTATTGTTTTAACATGTTACGTAGGAAAAACAAATGGCGGTGTTTGTCGAATCATCTGTTTTGGAGGAACCGATCCTGGACAGAGACTCCAGATTCAAACAAATCCGAGACAAATTACATACCTTCCAAGATGGAACTGATTTACAGGTAATAATCTATCTATGAATTTATCTATGAACATTTTGTACGAATTATATATATATATTTTTTTTATTAGTATAATATATACTACATATACTGTATATATACTAATATATACTATATATAGTAAAATTTGTAAAGTTATTGTATTTTCGAGTCGGATGTTTGCCATCCGATTTGTAAGTTCCAACGTTTATCTCTTTCATTTCTCTTGTCCTTTTCATATTAAATGAGACATTTATTTTCAGGACCGAATTGATTTCATCATCTGCTTGGGAGGCGACGGCACGCTTCTTTACGCTAGTCTGCTGTTCCAGGAATCGGTGCCACCTATAATGGCATTCCATCTCGGTTCCCTAGGATTCCTCACTCCGTTCGAGTTTGACAATTTTCAGGAACAAGTGACCAACGTTCTCGAAGGTTAGTCTCCGTTTAGCAGCTCTAGCAGCTTGCTCTTTCTGCTTCCTCGTTGTTTATCTCATCATATATCATGTTTTTTTTCAAATTGCAGGTCATGCAGCATTGACGCTAAGGAGTCGCTTGTCGTGCTCCATCACGCGCAAGAACCAAGAGGGCCAGACAGCCGAAAACTCCACGACGCTTCTGGTGTTGAACGAGGTTGTTGTGGATCGAGGACCCTCACCTTACCTTTCGAACATCGATCTTTTTATCGAAGGCAAGCACGTGACGAGCGTCCAGGGTGATGGCTTGATTGTGAGCACTCCGACCGGATCGACCGCCTACGCGGTCGCTGCTGGAGCCAGCATGATTCATCCTTCGGTTCCTGCTATCATGATCACACCGATCTGTCCTCACTCTTTATCCTTCAGGCCGATCGTCGTACCCGCTGGAGTCGAACTCAAGGTATTTCCCTAAAAACAAAGAATTTCTTTCCGACAAAGGAACACATTCCCGCCGATTTGCATGAAATTTCTGAGTAACAGGATTTCGCAGAATCGACGAGGATTCTTTTCTTTTGGCTTGTATCTATTATCAGCATAAATTAGAAGAGATCCTCGCCTCGGATACGTAACAGCGGTTAATTATTCAATGAAACGGCATTTTCGTATCAGTATCGGCGAAACTTTTATCATGGCCAAACTCTATGGACCGCATCGGTATTCCATAGAAGGAAACTTGGTTCCGCTGAATGTCGCCCGCATTCCCGGATTTCGTTGCATTAAAGTTTTCGTTCATGAATTTTCTGGGCATTAAAATTGGCATCGTTTAATGAAATATTCTTGCCATGACGTGATTGAATCAATTAAACGCGTTTAATTAATTAATCAGATAAATCCAAGCGCCAAATTCCAAGGAATTTGATGCGCCAGCAAATCACAGATTATCACATAAGTAGTTACTTAAAACCGATCATTCGCAGCGAAATAATTTTGAATTCGCTTACCCGTTCAGCAACCCGTTTGAGTTCCTCCTTTTCTTGCTCTTCTATCTAAATTCCGATATTGAACTCTTATTTTTAAAGTTACATGATAATTTTAAAAGTACATGGGATCTCTCTTTTTTCTTTCAACTAATCTGCAAAAAAGTGCCCATAAAAGGATCGCTCGACAAGCGGCGGGACGGGTTTTGAAGGCGGTAGATCCAAGAAATTAACGTGTTTCTTTTTCGCGTGAATCGGGTCGCGGCGGTTTGCATCATCATAGTCGGCAATTAACACGAGTCTTACTTTCCACTGCAGATCTCGGTTTCACCTGACAGCAGAAATACCTCATGGGTGTCCTTCGACGGCAGAAATAGGCTGGAGCTCTTCCATGGTGACAGGTAAAAACACACAGCAGTCCCGTCTAATCGGCTTTTCTACAATTATTTCAGATAATGGCGAACAACACGACCCGCAGTACAGCCTACGTCTCCTTCGACGGTCGCAATCAACAAGAGCTGCGCGTCGGCGACAGGTCTGTTGTGCTATTTCGCAAAGAGCGTTTCACTGTCTCGCCTTTCTCTGCCTACTTGTGCCTTATATATCGCATTGTGCGATATATCCTCTCAACAAGTTCTCTCTTCTCTTTGCGCGATCTCGATCATAAATCCCGCGAGATGACGCGGCTTATATAGATTCTTTCTCTTCTCTTTTTTCTTTTTTCTTTCCCCTAATTCTCCGGTCTGCTTACTTCGTTGATTATATCTTTCTTCATACTTTCTTCATACCTTTCCCGCTTTACATACCTGTTATTTATTCGAGACGCTGTGCCACGCGTTTCCACATGCAATATCGATCGATCGATGCCAAACACAGTCTACTGTATCTAATCGGCGATCGTCGTTTGATATTTGTTAAACGCTTGTTTCCCGGCTGATTAAATTCTTCTTTATATTCCTCCTATCTCACGAGACACTTCACGCTAGAATATCTTTCTGGAGCGAGACATTGGCTGATCTGCAGGGTGACGGTACTTTATCTGTCATTACTCGTTGTTTACGATAACATCATCAATCGCAGGCTTTATTACTTCACATTTTTTACTATACAATACTTTTTTTTTCATATATATATATATATATATATATATATATATATATATATAGATATATATATATATTTCCTATATATATATATCAGTAAACGATTGTTTTCTCTACATCGGAATACATGCGTTACTTTGATATCAAATTGATTTCTTTGTAAATGAAGCTTAATCGGCGCAAAGTATCGTAGTATGGCAGTTCGCTTGTTATCAAGTTATATTCTTGCAAAATAAGCTTTTATTGATATCAACTTTCGCTTAACGCTGCTCGGAGCAGCTCGATCGGAGCGAGTTGGAGAACCATTATTAAAGAATTATCTACTCGATTTTTCAGCTTGAAGGTAACCACCTCCGTGTACCCGGTGCCCAGTATTTGCGCAACCGACCAAATCACCGACTGGTTCGACTCTTTAGCCGAATGCCTTCATTGGAACGTTAGGAAGCGACAGAAGCACTTGGACGAGTTGAGCGATCTCGCGCACTCGTCTAGCAACGATACCTTGGACTCGTACGATCGGGACAGTTAAATTGAAGGAAACATTCCCAAGTTACAGGGCAATCAACATTGCGACATGCTCAGCCGAGAAACCCCATTAAATTGATTATCTTGACGATTCATCTCATCTATCGCGTAACTTGAAATCGGATAATAATTACAATCATATGGCATGTTGCGTCGACATTTTTCCAATGTGCTGAAAATGTTTCCATTGTATATAGTCTGATCGAATGTTGGAAGGTGGAAAAAGATATGATATGAAAAGCAGAAATATATTAATATATTAATATAAATACATATTTCGACCAATATACATTGGTCATCAATAAAAATGTGTTCTATACGAAAACATCCTTCTCCCTGCCAGAAAATAACCACGTCTCCATGTGGAGGAATGGAGACCACAAGGATAAATGAAGGGGAATAGACATTTTGGGAATAGACGTTTGATTATATTAATAATATCTTAAATAGAAATGAGCCGGTTTGAGAACGGAAGTCCTTTATGGATTCTCCGTTTCTAAAGATTTGGCAAAGTGCATTTATTTTATTGAGAATATTTATGTTTTAATTTCTGTTTTAATAAGAGTTTTCATATGCGATTGGGCAGACTATCGTCATTGGAGGGAATAAATTAGTATTATACATGGGTGATATCGCGAACATCGAAGAACAACGTTTCCATCTATGATTGCACTTTGATTCGCAAGATGTTTCTTATATTTTATTGGTGTATTACATTATCTATACAAATACTTATATTTTCTAGTTCTCTTAGATTATCACTCGGCTTAAATAATAATCTGAATAAGTATATATATATTCTCTTTTTACTGATTACGTAATTTGACATCGATCGGATTATTGTAAATGTTTGTGAACACACACACTTTTCTATAAGATAAGACTTTTTAATAAACTATGTTTTACATAATGCGCTTCACTTATTTCCGTATCGCCTGATACCCGCGTATACATTTCTCCCCCATTTTTTCTCCGAATAACAACGGGATAACGCGAAAGGTACAGAGAGGAGAAACTTTAATCCATCGTGCCTTAAAACTGTGCTACCGCAAATGAATTTATTTGTTTGCAACTGGAAATATACATTATATACAACGCAGGAGGCACCAAATGTTATGCCTCTTTTGTCATTTTAGCCGTATCGTATCGTAAGTATCATGTAAGAAGTCGAGTGAATGCGATGCGATCTCGATACATCCGGAGATGTCAGAGATTATCTGACGTCATCATTCCCGCAGCACAAACTTAAGCGAGTAAAGTCAGAGGGAGAGATCCGAGCTTCTTCTCTCTCTTTCTCTCTCACCCTCTCTCTCTCTCTCTCTCTCTCTCTCTCTCTCTCTCTCTCTCTATCTATCTATCTTTTATGTATAATTAGCCTAGTTATGCTTAATATAAATATATACGTCTCTCTAAACTTTTACATTTGGCTATATCAGTCATGGGCATGTTGACATGTTGGCGAATGCATAAGTCATCGATACGCTATTTTACACTTAGCCGTCATATGTACATTACAATACAATGCTTAATCTGAACGTGGCTTCACTTGCAACGTGCAAGAATTATTCTATGCGTGACTTAATCTATCATATTTATAAATAGTCCGTCCCTAAGTTAACAGTAAAAACAGTCTATATATAGAGAACTCCTATACAGGACCATGTATGCAGTGACGATCTATAAGTTCTGAGACTGACCATTTTACGGCCACACCAATGGCGCCATGATGTAATCATCAATTCCTCAACTACGTTCCCATAGCCTTCGTCTAAGGCCACGTTCCGATGTTTACTGCAAGCGCTGAGAACACAATCACTACAATTCACGTTACGTATACTATAGATTTCCAGTGTGCCCGCAGTGTACGTGTCGAAACGCAGCCTAAGCGCACGAATAATCCGACTTGCCTCAAGTACGGTACTGTTACCGTTTGGTGAAACGTATCTCTCGTGGATTCGAGGGAGACGCGACATGTCGCGATTAAACTTGGACTCAAAGCTGCTCTTATCCGTTCGGCAACGACTTTAGATGGGAAAGGAAGATCATGAAAAAGAAAAGAGAGGCATTAATTAACGCGTTCGTCCTATCTGCGTTTTTAACGCGCGATCATCTCTTCGTGTTGCGGGACGATTCATTTGTTGCAGCGATTGTACGGCGATCCATGGCTAAAAAGCGAATACGTCGTAACATCGGATCAATCCGTTCGATGACTGGAATCGTAGAGCTCAACAGTGTGTCGAAACTTATGGATCACACTGTGTATACTTTTAATTTTACAACTAAATTGTCTATACTATTCACTTAAGGACACACACACACACACACACACACGCGCGCACATGCACACGACGCGCATACAGGCCTACATCTTTGCCACCCCCTCGAAGGATCGATAATGAGAAGACGAAAGAGATTTTTCTTAATGAAAAATCGCGGAGCGATTCAAAACGAAAGAGCTCGAGACGAAAGTTTGCTCAGCTTTGCTTCTCCCATTCTCGTAGGTTGATTTAATCATATTTTCGTCAGCACTTAACGAGAAGCTCTGCGATTTTTAAAGTTAAAGATCCAATAGAAACTTATTCCTAAATAGTATCTCCGAGTAATCATTTATCTATACGGTCTCGAATTTATACAATGAAATTGCACGCGCTTTCGTCTGCTAATCGGCAAATCGGCTTCCAGACGATCACGACGTAGCTTAAGTCGGCTTTCCTTCCGGCGCGAAGCGAGTTGCTTTGCGTTTCGCGATACGCTTCATTCTGCGATCTCCATTCTAGTGCCTGCAATTCACGTATGTGATTTTTTCGCCGTTTACGACGCGAACGTAACGAGGACAGGCTCGTACGAACAGTGCAGGTATGCGCTGGGCTGTGGAAAAAGAGAAGAACATTTTTAAGACAAGAAAATCCCGGAAGCTGTTATGTCCCGAAATGACGATCTGATCGGTTGCACACACCACGCATACACACACACGCAGCATACAGCATACGCACGAACACGTGCGGCACGCGATATGTCGAATATCTGTAAAATGCGTATGATCCCGCGAGTAGGAAAATTTCAATCAACTCATTCGGTAATACGGTTGCGCGCGTGCAAGCTTGTGTCCGACAGATGATGAAACCGGGAGATCTATTCGCGCAATCAAGCCAAAAGTACGAGCGACTGAAGCGCCGGGAGAGCGAATTTCGAGATACGTCTACGCTGTATTAGATACCCGCGCTCTTCTGTTTCAAGTGTTACTGCACGCGTTGTTTAGTCTCACGCAGAAACGTAGCGCGAGGCACAAACCCCAAGACTCAAACGGGAGTTAGTATTGTTAGGCCACACACTCACATGCCTTCTGATCCGAATTGTGGTCCCCGCAGGAGGGCTGCTGGATGTACAGAGCCGGTTTCAGGGGCCGGCCGTCCTGGTCCTCTATCTGAATCACCAGGCCGTGATTGCTACCGTTGCCATGTGGATTCCGCGAGGCCAGCCGCCAGAATCTCAGGCCTTGCCTGACGTCCAGCGCTAGATGACCGCCCTCGGCTGTCAGGGGCGTCACGATGGAATCCATCAGCCGTTTCTTTGCTACGGGAAATTCGCGGGTCTCTGTAAATTCTGCCGGTTCTCGCGGAACGTATGGCATCGATCAAGGACTCACATCGGTGCTTCTTCAGGGACTTGGTGTAGTAATAGATGGATATCCTGATCTTCTTCTCGTCGTCCTCGTCCTCGTCGAAGCCGCCGTTCGCCGTTGCCGTGATGTTCTCCTGCGGCAGCTTATAGATGCGTAATTTCGCCGCGACAACGTGATCGCCGGAAGTCAGGTTCAGCTGGAAATGCATATTCATGGAAAACGGATCCATCCACGCCTCGGAGTCCGTGTTTCGGGGTATCTGACCTGCGTGAAGAAAGGAAGAGAAAAAAAAAAAACGTCGCATTCCGCCTGATCAGCAGCATCACTCGGCCAACTGTCATCGTATCTGTTTTCCTCCTTCTTCTTCTTCTTTTTCTTCTTTCTTTTCTTTTTCTTTTCTTTTTTCTTTTTTCCGTTTCTTCCCCCCCCCCCCCAGCTAATCCGAGAGGTGAACTCGTGCGTAGGGCGGATTCGTAATACGATTATGGAGAATGCAATCAAGTTACTCACAAGTGGGCGAGAACATCGTGAGTCTCTCACGTTGAACCTGGTTGGTGTTGGTGCTGAGGTTGAATCTGCCAGTTAGCGCGAGGACTCGTGTCTTAATGTCCTCGATCGCCTTCTGACCCTGACTGAATAAATCGGAGTTTATTAGGACGGCGGAGAGCAGCCGTTAATTAAATGGCGAGGTACGATGGTGTCATGCTAAGCTGTTAAATGAGCGGGATGAGCGCGGCAACGCGCAAAGACACACACGTCAGCGTCGTGTTGTTTTTAGCGAGAGGCGTTTCAGCGAGATCTCCGCGTGTCATGCTAAATCTCGCCGGCGACGTCGCGCGACGTCGCGCGGAAGGTATCGCTCGGCGATACGAGAATCGTAAAGCGGAAATTCGAAAACGGAGCTGCCTCGAAGATCCCGATACCGCTCCACCGTGTGTCCAAATGCGCGCCGGGCTATTTCGAGAGATCCGACCTAGACTAACACCGAGACATTCGGGCATTCATGAATATTCGAACGTGGCGTGGCCGCTGAACGATGTTGACCAGAAAACCAGAGGAATTTCCTAAACATCGTAAAAGCGTCGCTCGAACACGTCGCCCTTCGTCGATCTCTCGATGAGGAAGGACCGCAGCACCGCAGCGCCGGCTGCGCCGGGAGAATCGCTATTTCGGAAGAATCCGTTTCAGAAAATGCCATCGGCTGACGGAGCCGGCGCACCGGCGCATCCGCACCGGGGAATTTTCACCTTGGATTCCCGGCGAACTCTTCCGGATACCGACGCGGGCCAATGGACGATGGTCAGTGACCTACAGAGGCACGGTACGGCTCGGAGGCATTTATTACACGTTGCAGACAGCGGCTAGACAGTCGGCGGATACACCCGGCACCCCAATCACCTCTGGCTTTCCGTCTGGTCTCGGCGGAACCTTAACTTTTTAAGACCGCGTCTCGAATCTTAAGTCCGCTCCCAGGCCGCGTCTCTCCGCCTCATTTGCATCGGAGACTACGACTTTTTCTTCGGCGCTGGACGCCGGTCGTTCGCGTTCGCGTGACTCGAATTTCACGCCTTTCCCCGGCGCGGCGCGAAGAAGCCTGACGCGACCTGGCGCATCCGCCAGGTGCTCCTCTGATTTCGCAGGCCGCGTATTTGCGCGACGCGACGTGAAATCACGCTCCCCTGCTTTTCGCCGATAAACTCGGGACAAGAACTTGTTTACTCGCGTTCGCCACGTTCCGCACGGTCTCCGGGACTTTCATCAGTAAGGACGGCGGGCGGCGATGGCAGCGGTCGTCGCGTTTCGAAAGATGACGGCGACGCTGGATGAACCGGCCGCCAGACCGCACGGGATTGCATAATGAATCTTTAAGTCATCAACCAGGGGACTAGTGGAATAGGAAAAAAGAGCGACCAGCGCGTTCGAGGCAAATGAAGGCAGGGGAAGGATGAGCGTCATTTCTCTACGTCATCGACGAGGACCGCCGTGTTCCAGACGCCCACTCGGGAGATTTCAGCGCAACCTCCACGTCAACGACCTCGTTGGCTGCCCGAACGGCAGGCAGGGGAACGTATTTTCCTAGGGATAGCGAGCGGAAAGTCAGGAATAGGAAAATCCACGAACAGGCCCCTTTCTCCCGTTTCTCCCGTTTCTCCCGTCTTTTCGGAGAGACATCAGAAACGGGCGTCGAGCTCTGCAAGAGCTCTGGAAGCTGAAAGGAGAGGAGATCAGATAAATCTACAGACGGTGTTTCGGGTGATTCAATTTTTCAACGGACCCACCGGGTTCGGCAGATATTAAACTCCATTGTCGAAGACTCGAATGCCGAAGGCGTCTAGCAACGCCGAACGTGGAAGAGGCCTCTATAAACCACGACGGGCGGTATTCCATTTCTTATCTCAATCCTAGGTCGTAATATTAATCCCCTTTTTTCCCTCGGGACCGTCGACGGTCCCCGATAAAATATTGCGTCTAGGGTCTGATCTGTCCGAAAATAGGCCCCGCTCCCTCGGAGCGGCAGGAGCGGTGGGGACACACGAGGCTACGACGCTCTTCTACGAAATCTCGACTACGGTTACACGCTGTCCCGGCTATATACCGAGCCCTCGTGTTAGATTCTAGGCATGTAGGCATGCTCGTTAATCTAGCTGCGGCCAAGTCACGCGTTTCGCGCGCCGGCTCGTTGCGTACGTGCCACGTCTGTCTGCCGTCTGGGAAAGGGAAAGACCTGGAGAGTCTGGAGGCCGTTGCATCATGGAAACCGGCGCGGCGGTGCGCGCCGTGGATCCTCCTCGTTGGCGATAATGAAATTCACTGGAGCACGGCCGTGGAGTCCGCCGTACTGGCCATTAGTTGCGTTGGATATTAGACAGGGAAACGAAACGAAGAGAGAGAGAGAGAGAGAGAGGGAGAGCATTATCGGTACGTCAATGACGATTTTAATGTCGAGGCGCAGATTGTTGGGGCCTGCGGATGCAAAAGGAAGGAAAGGAGAACAACCGTATCACAGCAGAGAGAGAGAGAGAAAACAGCGAGAAAGAATAGCAAAGAGCGGTTCCTCGCTGCGCGATAGGCCGACGACGTGTAACCGGCGCGGCGGCCTGATTGGGCCGTCCGTAAAAATGCACATTGCACCGTCTGGCGGTGCGACGGCGGCAACGGTAGCACCGGCGGCGGCGGCGGCGGCGGCGGCGGCGGCGGCTGCTGGATGCAGGATGAGGGAGAAGGAGTGGACCGGAGGACCGGGGGGATCACCGGCGAAAACTTCCTCCTCTCTCTCGCGTCGCGCTCGCTCCGTCACTCCGTCCTCGTCGACATAGGAAGAGAGACGCGCATAGACAAGGTCAACGCATTAAATTGAAATGTGTTACGTAACCTCGTAAGAGAGTTCTCTAACTGCAGCCCGGCTAGACACCCGGCGATTACGGGGGTGCTCAACTCGGCTCGGCCGCGGCCTCCTCTCCAAGCACGAATTGCGCCTCGCGAGCTACGTCTCGCTCCTATTGTGCCGTCCCGCCGCGAAAGAGGCTCGTCCAGATGCCCAGACGTGACATCCTCCCCTCTCGCCGACCCTTCTCCGCTCTCCCTCTCCGTGTCGTGGCTAAGCCGAGCAGGCCGACCCGGACGGCACGGGGAAATCGGTGCTCGCGACACAATTAAAATCTCGGGGGAACGGGGGAAGGCGCGCGATCGAGCCTGCCGATCTCGACGGCGATCGAGATTAATCGCGATCAGGGCAGAAGAGATCGACGGGAGCCAGGAACGGGTGGACGATGTCTCGATTCTTCGCGATGCGGGGCCCCCGGCGAACTCTCGATGCGCAACCGCGCGGCCGATCGTGCGATGCACGAATGCATCGGCAACAGCACGCGCACGGAGGACTCTCGGGAGACGAGCTACGGCCAGCCGGCGCGGGAATGAGAGAGACGGAGGGAGAGAGGGGGAGAGGGAGAGGGAGAGGGAGAGGGGGAGAGAGAGAGAGAGAGAGAGAGAGAGAGGGAGGGAATGCACATATATTTACGCGTCTAGACTTAATAAAATAAAAGAAACGCGCCCGTGCACCCGCACGAGTGGGGCCGCGAGCGGTCGCGGCGTGGGGAAGCGGCGATTTAAAAACATAGCTAGAGGCTGCAGCGGAATTTCCACCGTGTATCCTTCCTGGCTAAGCACTGTCCTAAACCTGTCCCTCGCGCGGATGTCGTCGTCGCGCCTGCGGACTCGTCCCTTCGCTAACGCGATTCCGTACGTTCGCTTCGCGAGCGACCTCGCGGCCTGACCGCGATCATGAGCGTCATCGGCGATCGTGGAACTGCGCGCCTCGCGATTTTCGATTCTCGCAGCGCAGCAGCGACGGACGCTTCCGCTCGAAGCGGAATGACGGCGAGATAAATCACGCGCCGATCGATCAGCCGGGACGCGCGGCGAGGAACGGAGGACGCGGTGGATTTCCGCGGCGACGTCGCGCCGAATTCTTTTCTTCGGCTCCCTCTCCGAGGGAGCGCGGTGCTTTCATCGGTCCATCGAGATATTTTTACGTGACGGGGGCAACGTTTCGCGGAGAACGCCGTTGCCGACCAACGCCGGCGGATCCGCCCCGCGTTACGCGCTCGCTTTTCCGCGACGCCCGCGACGCGCGTGCCATACGTGCGCGAGATGAGACGATCGGTTTCGCAGCAGGCGAGTTTTGCGCCGGATTCGTGGAAAACGCATCCGCATTATCGGATCGCATTATCACGGATTCCTTCTCGGAACCGTTATCGCGTATTTCTTATGATTACCGGCGCACGACGAAACTCCGATTACAGATTAAGGTGATCCCACGCGCTGACTTTCGCCAGCAGCGATCACAGCTGCGCATAACCGCGCATAGACGCGAGATCCGCGCGATGCTCTCCACCAGCATCCCAGCATCCCAGCAGAGTCGGGTGAAATACGCGGACGGAAGGTCTATATCGCTGAAACCCGTCACGGCTAATCATCAGTCGACGACGTGCTCGATGACGAACGTGCAACGCAGCGGCAGGCAGCGGCTTCGACGTACAAGCACCGCGGATGAAAGTGCAATTATCAATATCATCGTTAGCATCCGCGCGCGAGGCAATGATAGAAACGATGGCGCGTAAGCGACCGCCACGAAAGCGCACAGTGCAGCAATGCAGAGGACAGACAAGAAAAATGCACGGCACACCGAATGCCTTACCCATAGCGGCCTCCATGGAGGCTTACCTGTCGAAGCTTGTGGTTACGTTTTCTCTAAAAGACACAAAAAGCACATATTGTAGATACTAGATATGCGTTTGCGAAGCGGGGCACGTGATGAACGACATCGAATATGACTTATGACTCGGCTATGAATCAGTACGAGGAAAAGCTCTCGATCTTTTCAAACAAAGTCAGAAAGTCTGACAAGCCCGCGCGTCCGTTTGACAACGACGACAACGTCGATTCGGCTGGACCACCGACTTTGTCGCGTCTCTCTCTCACTTTTCCCGATACTGCGGAGAGAATGATCGTTTCGGGTGCATTTTGCGTTTCAGCTTACTCTCTGCGATGAGCGAGCGCCAGCTGCTGATAGATGGACAGGTTGCTCAGCGACGTGTTGTCGGCGGACGCGTTGACGTTCGCCATGAACAGCTTCACCGGATCCGGCCCGTCGTTCTGGTACTCCAGGGTGTCGTTCTGCCCTCCCCCCGGCAACAGATTCACCCCCTGCTCCCCGTACTCCAACGTCTCGTTGTCGTCGGGACTGTCGTAGGCCAGGGTGTCCGCGAACGACGGTATCACCCTGTACACGTCGTCCTCGACCCATTCCAGTCCCTCGTACTCGCTGATGTTCCGATTGCTGGTAGCGTCCGCGTCTTTGACGAGCGAATTGTCGTCGCTCGTCGGATTACCGGGATCCGCCGCCGTGCTGGAGGTCACACCGAGGGTAACGTCAGCGATGATGGTGCTTGCGGTGATGGGAGACTCGGTCGTGCCGAAGGAAGCTTGATTTCTGGGATGATCCAGCCTGATGCTGTTGAAACTTCCCAGCTGGTACACTACGGGAAGTGAAGTGCGCTCGGCAGACGCAGAAGAAACGACCGAAGGAGAAGAAGCAGAAGAAGAAGAAGAAGAAGAGGAGGAGGAGGAGAAGGAGGAGGAGGCAGTAGACAATGATGGGGCGTGAAAGGAGTTGGCAACGTTCTTGGCAATCGTGTGCCTCAAGGTCGAGGGGGCGCGATGTTTCGGATCCTTCGTCGACGAGACGAGGAGGTCTCCGCCAGTGAACTTGGATCTCTCCTCGGAGTCGGAGCTGGAATCGAGCTCGGAATCATCGTAGGGTATCTTGAAGATCACGTGGGACTCCATGGCTCGGTCGAAGCTCCGATGCAAGTTCTGCGACGAGTCGCGCTCCTCGGAGCGCCTCCGCGACTCGTCCTCGTAATCGGCATTCGTGGTCTCGGGCCATGATGAGTGCTGCAGCTCGAGCTTGGAGGCCAGGTTCTCGTAATCGATCACCGCCTGCCGATTGTAGGCGTCAAAGTCAAAGTCCTTGTCGTAGGAGGAGGTCCTCTCCCTGTACCAATTCCTCTTTCTCTCGTTCCTCGGTGCCGGTTCCGCTCCGCGAGAGGACGAATCGAATTCCATAGAGTTGTAGTTCCAGTGCTTGGTCCTACCACCGTGCGGATCCTCGTCGTAGAATTTCCTCCCGTTGGACTTTAACTCGGCCGTTCTCCTCAGCTCCTCGTCCTTTCGCTTGTCGAGCTCCCGCTCGCGAATCGCCAGTACCTCCTCGGGAGTGTAATTCAAGCTCTTCAGCAGCAGCATCTCGGCCGTGCCGAGATCACCCATGATTATCTTGAGGATCGCCTTTTCCAACATCTTCTCCAGCCTGCGTGTGCTAAAGGGAATCGGTTCCTTGGCGTTCGCGACCTCCGAAGGTTTCTTGCCCTCCGGTGGCTCCGATCGTGCTGGTTCGGCGATCTTCTCACTCTCAAAACTGGATTTCCGCACCGCGGTATCTAGATAATCGCTTCCCCTTCTGCGTTCCGAAAGATGAGCGCCATGGCGATTATGATGATGGTGATGATGGGACCACGCGTTGCTCGCTATGGACACTAGCAGAAGAAGCACGAAGGCTCTCGCGATCCCCATGTTGTCGCGGATCGTCTGCGCGAGATCGTCCTGGGAGCTTAACTCGCTCGTATTACACTCGTGAACAACACTCGTGCCCCAAAAATTGGACCGTATCGCGGCAGCGCGCGGACGAAGCGGCTCGAGATACCGGATTCTGCGCGTCTTCAGAAATAATTTTAAACCCGAGTGGGTGATCCGCGCGAGGAAAGTGCCGCCGAGTCCCAAAAATCTCGCGGGACGCGTCGGACGACGGGCGTAGCCCGAATCTGTGAATTTCCCGGGAAAAATAGCTGGCACTCCGATCGTTCCCGCCGGGCTCTCCCGGATGCGATTCCGACTCGAGTCCCGTTCACCTTCTCGCCGGAATCACGGAGAAAGCGAGAAACGGACGAACGAGATGCACACCGTGGCTTAGGGAAGCGCGTGCTCCTCCTCTCTCGTCCGGTTCCCCGAAGTTTCCTCGAAATTTCCTCGGGACCAAGTAACGAGACGTCAGTCCCGTGCGTTACCTCGTCTCACTTGGCTTCTCCGAACTCGGGGGAACTCCACGGCACGTTCAGCACGTGAGGGAGAAGAAACCGTTTCGTACGGAGGCGCGTTAGCTATTACTGGACCGTGATTGGTCTGCCGGCGGTCGCGGACCAAGTTCTAATCGCACGAGGAAGGCGCGAGGTGCGTAAGTAGGAAAGATTCGTGGTATGCGTGTGCACGCTCTGAGCAGTAAGTCTCAACTGAGCCGTGGTGCTGGCCAGCTCACAGACATAATTCTGTCTACTCACTAATTCCGAGACAACCACGAAGCCGCGAGAGGAGATGCGCCGGTGTTACTACGATGACTCCTTTTTTCTTTCCTCCCCTCCCCCTCCCCCTCCCCCTCCTCCTCCTCTTCTTCTTCTTCTTCTTCTTCTTCTTCTTCTTCTTCTTCTTCTTCTTCTTCTTCTTCTTCTTCTTCTCCTCTGTGCTTCTCTCTCTCTCTCTCTCTCTCTCTCTCTCTCTCTCTCTCTCTCTCACGATCTCTCTTTCTCTCTGTCTCTCGTTCTCGCTCTTCTTCCCTCTTTCTCTCTCTCTCTCTCTCTCTCTCTCTCTCTCTCTCTCTCTCTCTCTCTCTCTCTCTCTCTCTCTCTC
>JAHMML010000011.1:3572949-3607912 GCA_020341155.1 Eciton burchellii
TCTCTCTCTCTCTCTCTCTCTCTCTCTCTCTCTCTCTCTCTCTCTCTCTCTCTCTCTCTCTCTCTCTCTCTCTCTCTCTCTCCGTCGGCCTCTCCGTCCCCGTCTCTTTTTCTCTCACTCTCCGCCACCGTCGCCTCTCACGACGTCGACTTCACTCTTTCTCCTCCGCTCGTTCAAACCCGGGTAACCCCTTTTCCTCGCACACCGAAATCCCGCGGAGGACAGCCTTTTCTCTTCTCGCGACGTTTCGCCTCCTTCTTCTTCTGCCCCTTCCCCGCCACCTTCCTTTCCTCCTCCTTTTCGTCGTCTTCTTTATATTCTTCTTCCACTTGGGCGCGAATCTCGGCCCGGCGATGATGATGATTACCGGGGGATCGTATCGGATCCGAATTGGTCCGGCGTGCCCGATGCCCGATTGCCGCGATCCCGATCACTCGTGCGCGATACGTGTCATCGTTTCGAATTTCGCGGATCTTGTCGCGGATCGCCGCGGTTCCTCCCGGTGATCTGCCGTGATCGGGCGCAGATACTCACATGCTGATTTACATGACGCCTGCGGTCCCCCGCAGCAGCCGAGGACCGTCCAGCTTTCCTCTCCTTCCTTCCTTCCGACCGCAACCGCAAATGATGCTTTACGTGAGCGGCGGATTTTTGGCTATCAAAAATCGATCTCGATCTCCCACCGTGACTGCGATGACTGCGATCGGCTTTTTTCTCGCGGCAAGTTTTTTCTCGCGGCACGCCGCCCTGCCTATCTTCCTCCCCGGGTATCCCTGATTACCTCCCCGGCGGGGGAGGGAGGGTCCTTTTTTTGTCCCTTTCCCCGAAATCCCTCGATTGCCCGGCGCGATAGAGCTCGTCGGATTGAGCGACGCGAGAGGAACGCGACGACAAGTGACAAGGAGAAAAAGGGAGACGCGCACGGACAGCAGCCTGTCGTCCACGGGAGGAACGCGCGTTGGAGACTCGCTCGTGTGTTCGATTATGCTTGCTTTCGAGAGCCGCAGCCACGGCTACGGCTTTATAGGGTGTCTCCCTCTCCGCCGTCTAGACGAATCGAAAGATATGATCTTTGAATCATAATGTATCGCTTTTAATAAATGCCTCCGCGCGTGAGCGCGTGAAAATACGATGCGTGGCAACGACAGGCAGGAACCCGAAAACGAAGCGAGTGGGAAAGAAAACGAGAGAAGCGGCCTGCGCCGCCGACTGTGCCGGATCTGCGGCCACGTGCGGAAATCACCCTGAAGACCATCGGGCCTCGATTCGGAGGCCGCGTTAATCGCCGCGAACTCGAATCCCGGATCGAGCTTCGACTCTCGAATCTCATTTGCTTGTTCACCGGGAGACAGCAAGAAAAATTACGCGACGGAAGCGGATGAGACTTTCAGATGACTCGCGAACCGGCTGACACGGCTTCAAAAACAAACACGACGTTGCATCGCGTTAAGAGCACATCGAACGGGCTCGAGAACGAGAGCTCGCTCGGATCGAGTGCGCTCGGAGCGCAGCGATCGGATCTGAAATTTCGACCTCGATGAGATGGATCGATCTGGATGGATCGATCTGGCTGCTTAGATCGCGGGATCCAGATTCTAGATCCAGTCGATGATGAAGATCGCGGGCACACCCCGCTATCTGCGAGACACATCGATGACACAACGGCTCGGAGGGGAAATGGGGCGTGTGAACCGCGAACTCGCTGCGCTGCGTGCTGCGCACCTGACGATACGCTGACACACATCCCGAGCCACTATTTTTACACGCGTATCTACTGCTTTAAATCTGAAGCATCTCCGCGCGAGGCGGCGGCGGCGGCGGGGCGGCGGGGCGGCCAAGGTGTTTCAAAATGCAGCGCAGTACGGATGATTTCGGAATCGATTTTCGTCAGGGGCCGTCATTGAGCCGCACGCGCGCAGGAGAAAAGAAAAACAGAGCTCGGCTCTCGGCTCTCGGTAAACAAATCGATGGATCGAGACCAACGACATAACCATTTATTCACCCCTGTTCGAACCGGGTTGGCCGACGCGTCTGGTGGGGGGCCACGTGTGTCGAAGGAAGTGCATTGCGGTGTCCTCGGCGAACACACGCACACGTACGCGCCGTTTCCCACAGCTTATACCTTATCCCGCGCGCGCGCGCTTGAATTACGTGCGTGTGAACGTGCGTGACTTCGGCGTGTATCCGAATACCGTGCCCCTCCTAAATACGTCTACGGGCTTCAAATCGCTTCCTCCTATCCGCGCCTGAGTCCCACGCGACAAGGACGAGATGGTCCTCGGAGCTCGAGCGACGATTAAACGGACGATTCGGATCGTCGCCTCGGAGATAGCGTCTGCCTCCTACCACCGTCGCTAAACTCGTTCGCGGAATAAAAATAGAAAATGGACAAATATCATTCGCGCCGCTCGCCGTCCGATCGAGACGAGGCAAACGATGATGCTCCTCGATGGTGAGAAGCTGCGGAGAGCTCATCTCGCAGGAGGTTCCGCAGCCTCGGGAGAAAACGGTGAACGGCTCTCAAGCTCACGAGGCTGCGCCTCGCCCCCTGCCATCCCCTCCCGGAGGGGGCGGGGGAGGGAGGGAGGGAGGGAGGGGGATGAGCAGAGGAAGGAGGAGGACGAGTCGAGCTTGAGGTTAAAGTTACGCGACGTTGGTGAAACCGGCCCTCAGACTCGGAAGACACGTCGGGTACATAAAGTACCCACGTGCGATCACGCGCGGGCGTGCAGACACGCGGGCTTAACTGCGCGTCCGTCCGTAGGGTTATGGGGTGAGCGACGGAGAGAGACACGATGCAATTTGATCCCCGCGCGCGAGAGAACGGCGCGACAGAGCTACAACGACGAAGACGATGACGATGACGACGGCGGCGGCGGCGGCGGCGGCGGCGGCGGCAGCGGCGGTGCAACGGCTGACGTCACCACCGAATTCTCCGTCGCGGATCGGATATGCGGACAGACAATCTGGCGTCTAGACGTACCAAAATAAATAACGCGCGGGGCCTCTCCCGCCTCTCACCAAGTGAAATTGTTGCTTCGCACACTCGTAACACTCGCCCTACTACGTCGTCCTTGTCGGTGGCGCGTCCCTCCTGCGCCTCCGCCCTGCCGATCTCAGCCGGGGGATGCTACGGAGGCGCAGGGGCATCCGCTGACTCGCGGGATGCGTCTCATCGCTCGATGCGTCATCGCGCGATGCATCATCGATCGTGCCCGACGGTGGCGAGGGGGAGGAGAGGGGTGGGGGAGGGGGAGGGGGAGGGGAACGACGAGGGAATCTCCCTTCTCGCGTCTATCCGCCGAGCAAACTCCGAGCTCCCGGATTCGAGCGGCGTCCGCCAGCTTCGGGGTAGATCCGCGGCTGCGGTGCAAGGAAAGAAGGAAAGAAGAGGGAAGAGAGGAAAGAGGACCGGAGAGCGGGGGTGCACGCCAGCGCTGTGTTTCGCGATCGCGATGCAACGGCCGAGCGTAACAACCGTGGCGCGGTGTTCCCGCCGGTTTGTTTCTCGGAATTGTTTTCATAGCCCCGGGGGAGGATAATATGTGGAGACGTCGGTCATCCGACTGCGGGAGATGGCAGACAAACCGCCGCGCCAGAAAAACCGCCGCGCGTAAACATCGGCCGCCCGGGTCACTCCCGGGACTACCCGTCGTCTCACCTGGCGTCGAGTCGCGGTGCATCCGAGATACGCCTTCCCTAATGACAGAGTCCCCCCTCCCCCCTCCGCCCTTCCCTGCCCTCCCGTCCTCTCGCCCTGGACGGCTCGGCCGTCGTCGCTCCAGCTCGGGGACAGGGAAGGTCCCCGAGTGAGAATTTAAGGCGCTCTGCCCACGCGCGCCAAATTATTCCGCCTTATGCCCGTTTCCCCCGGATCGGAATTGCAAAAGAAAAAAGGGGGAAGGAAAAAAAGAGAGAGAGAGAGAGAGAGAGAGAGAGAAAGATTCCGCCGATGCTCGGACTCGGACCGGACGGCGAGAGTCCGGCGCGAGACGGCGGCGGCGGCGGCGACGGCGGCGGCGGCGGCAGCGGGTGACGGGCGAGGACGGGGGCGGCGGGGGGGAGGGCGGGGGATGCAGAAACAGAACGAAAAAGAAATGGAAATCGTGCAATTTGCATGGTCTCTTCGCTGGCCAACACTCGCCGGCCCTCGACGCCTTCGCCGCGAGAGAACGGAGGCAGGCGGCAATCGAGATAAGGTCTCTCTCTCTCTCTCTCTCTCTCTCTCTCTCTCTCTCTTTCTCAGGATCCGTCAGGGGATACTACGTTCCCGGTCCGCCTTTCCGATTCTCCGATCGCTTCGTGGAATCGGGATTTGAATTTCGGAGTGGATTGCGCAATCCGCGCGCTGGCACCCACGCGCGTAGGCGCGCAACGCAATGGTCCCCGGCCAGACGGTCATTTTAAAACCAATACCCGCCTATCGAGAACACGCAAATCGCCGGAGAAGAGCCTGTCTCCCCCTGTCCCTCCGCCCCACCCTTCCATTTATCCAACGGCGAGGCGTTGCGCGCCTCTCGACTTTCCGCGCCTTCAGACCGGAGCGCGACGCGCGGCTTTTTATCAACTTTCTAAGCGGGCTCTCTTCGAGGCGAAGATCGGGCCGGCGACTCCGAAAGGTCGCCCGGTGCGTGGCCCGTGTCGGCGACTCTGAAATTCTCGCGAGCGAGTCCGAGAGTGGTCGCGCGCGCGCGCGCGAGTATTCGAGTCCCTCTCGAAATCCCGAGCGTGTGCTCGGAAACGCGCTGATCGCGCTGATGGCGAGAAAGAGTTGCGAGGACCGTCTAGCTCCAGAGGTGCAGAGGTCAAACAGGAGGTTGATTCTCCATTGACAAGGGAGGCAGGCGCGCGATGGGCAAGTGTTGACCGTCTTAAGCGGCACTGTCGCGATGATTCCAAGGCAGAATGACGTAACGGGGCACGAGTACAGAGTACGAGAGTATCGGAAGTAGGAGGGTTACAAGGTGGAAAGATGATCCGCACGGCTGGCGAGGAGCGTCGCGTGCTGCGACAGACGATGACGGATGAATCGGACGCGCGACATTCCAACGAAACGAAGCAGCGAAGAAGAAACACGAGAACACGAGGAAGGAAGCGTACATGCAGTCACGTACGCGTTCCGTCTGGTTAAATCGCATAATGACGAGAGATACCTAATCGCAAATTATGCCGCGTGCGCGACGACCGTCGATTTCGTCGTCTCGTCGTTCGATTACGTAACGCCTGACTTATAGCCGTCCCGGTCGGCAATGCGCTTCCTTCGGCGCGATAAGCCACGCTGTCGAGCCACAAACTCCGCGTGAAACGAGAAACGAGAAAAGTGCACGAGAACGATTGATTATGTAACCGTGGCAAGAAAAGCGAAATCGCCGGACGAGGGAGGGGACGGGAAACAGATCGAACGCCGTGGAGAACGTCCTCGTCGCTCGTCAATCGGGACGATTCCATCCCGTTTCCGGTCTCCGGTCGCGCCGGGGCGGGGTTACTTACACCCGCACATCGGTGCACGGGTACACCCGTTCGGGGTTGAGAGAAAGAGGAGCGGCGGGAGGGGGGAAGAGAGGGTTAAATTGGATGCTAGCGTTTTCGAGACGAGGCAGGCGATAAGGAACGCCGCGTTGTCGCGGATGTTGACGACGCGCACCGAATCGACCACGTTCGTGGCAACGAACGGAGGGGCGGAGGCGGGGCGGGGGGGGGGGGGGGGGAGGCAGGAATTCCGTGCGAGGGGAAGAATTCCGCGGAATACTTGATTTCCCCTTGTGCTGCTCCCCGTGTGTCCAGTATCAGGCAGATACTAGCCGGGCAGATACTATTTCCGCGCGCGAGGCAGCGAGTCCGCAGATCCGCGCGTCGGATTCGCCTTCGTGAGAATCGCGCCGCGTTCATTCGGCGTTTCTCGAGCCGGTCGAGCTCCCGACCCCCCCCCCCTCCCAGCTCCCCCCGCCCACCGCTCCCCCCGCTCCCCCCGCCGGGGAGCTGCAGCGATCTCGCAGTTATCACTGCGAGATCGAGAGCGCGCGCCGACGTATGGAGGACCGCCGCGAGTATGCGAGATGCGAATTTAACTTTACGCGCGCCCGCCGCCGCCGCCGTTGCTGCTGCTGCTGCTGCTGCTGCTGGCGCGACGCCAGGGATCTAAAGCTGGCTCGCCCGGCTGCGCCACGCGCGCGTAGAAAATAGAATAATTTTCGTATATTGTTATCAAGGCCACGCGAATGCGCGACGAATGCCGGGCGTAAATAAAAAAAGAAGAAAGCCCGGATATATGCGTGTGCATGCGTATATATATATATATATACACGCCGCACGCATCGCGCAAACGCGCGCTGTGCATAGCACCGGGCGTATCCGCGCGCGCGCCCGCCCCCCTCCCCCGCCACCGCTGTAAATATCGATATATCGACATATAGAGCCTCGATAGCTCGAGCCTCGATCCGATCGAGTCGGATCGGATTTCTCTTACGGGGAATCCGTGAGGCCCCCTTGTTGACGCCGCGGCGCGGCACGATTGTAACGCAGCGCCGCGAAATGCCGATGACACCATTTCCTTCCCTCCCCTCGCTGGTCCCGCCGCTCGCCGCCGCCCCCGTCCGCCCCGCCTAGCTCGTGCAACCGCAGACCACGTAGTTTGTACCGTAAATATCACGAAGTCCGATGTGCCATTCGGCAGACTAAACAGATTATTACGTCATGTGACAGTATGTCGAAAAGGGAATCCGAGCGGAATGTAAGCCGCGTATAATGAGAGGCAGCAGGCCTTACGTCGGCGGGAAGCATAAGCCGTTTTTTTAGCTCACGCCGAATCACCGCCTGAGCTAATCACAACACGACCGGTGGTGGCAGCTCGCCATAGCTCGCGGTAGCTCCGAGCCCCGCCCCGCCGTCCCGCTCACCATCGATCGGATCCAGAAGGGACCCGCCGATCCGCCCCTCCCTGAGGGGATGGATTCGAGTAACGCGAGCGTGCGAGGGAGCACGCTGACGAGCGGGGAGGAACACGAGTCGTTGCGCGCGCGCGCATGGCGAACGAAAATTCGAACATGATAGTTCTCGGCAAAATAGTGTTCTCCCGTTCTCGCGTCTCGACGAGATAAACCGGGCATCATCTTCCCGATTTTTTGTTCCTCGCCAGCAGCCAGACGGTTCGGCCTTGAAGGCCTCCGATTACCGGGACTTCCTGTTTCGTGATTTGTCGTAGTGCCCGGCTCGCTGCAGGTTTGACAATAAACACACGACCGGACCGTCCTATAAATCTCGCCGGTCTCGCTCGTTCGATCATCGAGCGAGCGCGAGGCGCACCTTTGCGGTCTCGTCGGCGCGTTCGGAGCGGAGCGAGACGCGCTGATGCTTCCACATGTCTTATCACTTTTAAATAACCGATGCAATCGGCGATCCGGTCATTCGGCGTTGCAGATAAAGTGCGATGCGTATTCATGAACGCCGCTTCGCCTGTAAAGCGTCTCGTTTTAACGCGCTTCGAAGCACGCGTTAAAACGATCCGCTCGTCCCGTGTTAGCCGCGCAATTTGCATGATTAGAGGCAAATAAATTTATAAATTATTCATAAATCATGTTACGTTTGCTTTGGCTTATCTTGCTACTCAAGTCGCGCTCCTTGAGTGCGTGCGCGCGCGCGTGCTACCGCGCCGCTTTGGGATTTCTGGCGACGAGCTCTCACCAAATCTAGTAGTAGGTTTTTATCATCGAGCATCGCGCTGCTCGCGAGTTATATCGGATTAAGCTGAATGGATATCGCCGCGGTACGTTGGCCTTAAGCTTAACTTTATCGCGTCGCGTTATCGAATCAATTTCACGCTCTCCACGGTCGACTTCATCTAAAAACGCCGCTAAATAAACGTTGGGGCATTATCGCCGCGATTACGACATGATTGTAAAATATCGTTGACCTTGTACATGTTTCCCGGAGATAATTTTCCTTTAAGTATAATTCGAGTAATCGCGCACCACCATCTAAGCGCTCGCCGAGCGTTTCCGAGCGGCGCACGGCTCTGTTTTCGCGTAAATGCATGAAAAAACAATCGTCGCGCGCGTGTTTGCGTGTTTATGCGAAAGTCCTGTTTTCCTTGAGCCGCGATCGTGCGCCCTCGCGCTCTCGATATTTGTTGTCATAATTAAAGAAATGTTTTCGTAATCAATAAATCACCGGAGTCGTCGATAACGACGGGCCTTGTGTTTAATTTATAATCAAGCCGTAATTTCATCGATCTTATCGATAATAAAACAACAAACGGCTCATCCGAAATGCACGTAGCACCTTTCAGGCGATCGACAATGCGATAATGCAGCCGAGCGAAACCAACTGCGCGCGCGCGCGCACAATTAAAAGCACGATGAAAGCCACTAGGCCGCTAATGTCGAATCGCGGTCGCGATTTCGTACGCAAATTATTACGCCAGTCGTCCCTTCTCGCTGCGGACGGTAGCTTAGTCTGCGCTCTCAGCGCAGATCTTCCATCATGCGGGAGACTTCGACCCGCGTCTCGCGGTCATCACACGCAATTACAGAATGTCCATTCCAATCCGCATTTTTTGCTCGACACGGCCGTGGATCGTTGCGTGATGCGCAGCCTCGTCTTCCGGTTTACTCCTTCGGTCTCCCCGTCTGCCTGCCCGCCCGCCTACCTGCCTGTCTGTCGTCCTCCCCCCCCTCCCCCTCCCCCCGCCCCCCACCCCCGAGCCGGCCGAGCGTTTATGAGCGTCGCCGATCCGCGTCGCGGATCCCCGGAATTTCTGTGCACCTGTTTTGAGTCGCGGCGCGTCGCGGCTTTCGCAATAATTCACGCCAAGACGACGCGTCACGTGTCCGTTACGCGCGTAGGCGAGATCCTCGCCAGGTGAGGAGACGAGAAACGCATTCCGTTCGGGACTTTCGGTCCACGTTCGGGCCACGGTGAATCCGGCCCGATGTGTCTTAACGTCGCGTCTCATGAATAATTAGATAATAGAGCGCTTTAATGCGGAGGAAGTGAGCCGGGAGACCGGTTCCCGAATGACATAACGGCACGGTGACATAACCGGCGTGCGGATTACTCATGAGGAAGCCAGTTCCGTCAGGATGATTGACGTGAGACGCGCCAGTATCGATCGCGATCATTCGGCGTTGCAGATAAAGTGCAACGCCGATCGTGTGCACGTGACGATCGGCATGTCACGCTTGGAAGGTCCGAAAGCTAGCGGATCGCGGCGAGCTGAACGAGCTGACGATGGGATTGTCGTAGTAGAGTTCTCTTCAACCTTCAGGAGCCCCGTGGACATCGCGATACCGCGGAGAGAAACCGCGTGACTCGCTGCGAGTCGCATCACGATCCCGTGATCCGCTTGGTGTCGCGCGAAGGATGAAGCGCGAAGCTGAAGGCTCCGTGCTCATCGGCGAACGAAGGTGAAAGGGAACATGGCGAATCTGACACGTCGTGGCGTACATCGATCGCTTCGCGAAGGGGGACGCGACGTGTCCTTTCAATGAAAATGAAAATGTACCAAGAGGAGAGCTTCTCCCCACTCGCGCGCGCTTCATAGATCGAGATTGCACAACATAGTTGTACCTTGTCACCAATTTCCAATACTTCCTCGGTCGGCTTATCTAGCTGCACGTGGATACCCAAGCCTTGGTATGTAAAGTGTGACATACGTTGCCGTCCATCATCAAGTGTCTCCCTCGCCCCGACCTGCGGCTTATTTGCGAAACATTTATCGTGGAACGTCAATGGACAGGCATCGGTCGATCTTGATTGATCGATACCGAAATCAGCGTTTCCATCGGTTTCCTCAGTCATTGCGAACGAGGAGGAAAACCGGTGCGAAATAATTTCACGCGTGCGTTCGCGACCGATCGTGTTGTATAACATTTTGTCATGTTAGGACGTGGCAGATAAGCATTTATTCGCATTTGATGTGCATAGCATACGGATTATCGGCATTCAAATTGCAGGCGAACTTTTATAGACGTTTCGTTATCAATGTTATCTCCCTGTGCGATTTCAATGAGATTACGGAGTATCTCTATGCGCGACAATTGTTATTATTCCTTTCGCATGTCGTGGAAAGACACTGTCCCGTTTTGCATCAGTGCTGCGAAACGAACGGCGGTAGGAGGATACGCTTTAAACGCGAAGTGAAGTGACGACCACCTTGGAGGAGAAGGATGTCCGGGAAAGTGAACGAAGGCTTCGAGGTGAAATTGATTCTTTTATTTATCGTGCGAACCGTTATTGAACCGTTTGCTTTTGCACAAAAGTCCGCTCTTATCATTTCGCGTCGATCGATTACCGGTTCAATTGAAAAATGACATCCACGATGTTACGAAGGGATTACTTCAGAAAGGGAAATTTCTTCAGAAATTTCTTCATTAACAGGACAATCAATTGAACGTGTTGGAGGATGGTCGCTGGAAAACTGAGCCCATCGCGAATCAGGTAAGCGCGTTGACTCTTATCGTCGCGAAGGAATGCCTTTGTTCGAAACGATCGATCGTCCAGTTATATTTTCGCCAAAGCATACTGCATTCGTGCAAAACAACTGGCGATAATGACCTGTATGAGCATAACGCACGATAGAATATGCATCGGTGACATTATTGGATGATTAGTCGCCACAAAAGTGCAATTTATGATCGTTCGCTGAGCATCGGAATTGACGCACAAGCGAGGCGAAATATGTTGCAATGTGCACTTTTACTCCGAGATAAACGGAAATTAAATTAATATTAATAATAATAATAATAATAAAAATAAAAATAAAAATAAAATTAATAGCATTAAATTATTGTTCTCGCAGGAGGATCATCCTGATCCTGAATGGAGAGACCGTCTGACGATCAGAAGCGACGCGATCAGCGCCTATCTGTCGAAACACCGAAGGATCTTCAAGGCTTTCATCTTGACGATCCTGAACGTTCTCATCGTAGCCTATATAGCCTACGGGACTGTCTATTGGAAAAGGAAATGTACGTTGACTTCGTTCCTAAGCGGAATTCAATTAACGTTGCGTAACAACATGTACGATTTCGATTAAGGCAGCGCGGAGAATCGAGCACACGATCCGGAGAACTGATGTGTCGTAATCGATATTCTTCCCCTCACAGTTTGCAAAGACAATTGCGAATTTCAATGGTGCGACGGCTACGGCATGTTACTTATACTTGCAGGACTTGTTTATATTGGCCTGTTCTATTTCTTGATCGTGAAGCGATACTTTGGGAAACGTATCGTACGTTGCTGCCGGCCAATGACGAACTCGTTGGAGCGACTGCGAGGTACCAGGTGGGCCATCATTAACATTACCTTATCATTAACGATACTTTGTAGACCATGTCGCCCATGTCGCACACCTTCTAGATATGGGGCGCGTATAGGAGCTGCGATCTTCTACTCGATGCTGCTGATAGCCATTGTTACCTTCCTCGCTATCGATACCGTGGACTCGAGAGACAGATTGATCAGCATCATCGGTGTCGTCGTCATACTGGGACTGGGTTGGATGTTCTCCAAGCATCCGGGACAGGCAAGTAGCACCTTGAAGCTCGAAGACTATTATTGGTCTTTGCGTTAGAAAGCCCGATCTGTCTGGCAAGTCTTACATTGTTGGAGGGGAAAGCTCTCTCTCTCTCTCTCTCTCTCTCTCTCTCTCTCTCTCTCTTTCTCTTTCGCTGTCGTCCGAGGTTAGGCAGTTGACTTACTGACTTCTGGTGCTTTACGTAATAATCATCCCCATCTGCCGCCGCGAGTCGAACGCGCTCCAATTACGGTGACACACACGCGAGTGAAAATTACTTGCGCGTGGGTGTAGACGCGTCGCTAATTTCGCTGGAATTAACCCATTTCGTTAAACCGTCTACTCAATGCACGCGGATCTCTTTGTAAATCCTTAGCGCTCTGCTGTGCGTTGCGAAGACTGTGTAGAAGAGGCGAGAGGAATTCGAGTGAAGTCAGATATGAACGAGGGTGATCGAAAGCTTTCTAAAGAAACGCAGGGAAGGCTGGTTTTTATTCATTTTTACCTTGGCGTTTCTGATTATTTTAATAATCATATTACATATATATATATATTAAGCATGTATAGGTCAATTGGAGGCCCGTTGTTTGGGGACTCATCTTACAATTCATATTTGGACTCATCACGCTTCGCTGGCCCGTTGGTCGCAGCATCTTCCAATGCCTGTCCGGCAAGGTGGCCGATTTTCTGGATTTCGCTAAAGCCGGTGCCTCCTTTGTCTTCTCGGACGATCTAGTCAGACGCAAACAGGGAATCTTCGCGTTCTCGGTGAGTGCCGGTGTCTGTCTCCACAGAAGAATGCAGAATCAGAATTTATAAGTTCTGCTGACTTTCATATTATCCCATCTTTGTTATTATTCAATCCGGTACAAACCGGATTGTTGCTGCTACAAGCATTCTGCTCCATCAGGTGCTGCCCGTGATCTTCTTCTTCAGCTTCGCGGCGCAGATCTTGTCCTACCTCGGTGCGATGCAATGGATCATCATGAAACTAGGATGGATCCTGCAGAGTATAGTGGGCACGACGCTGTGCGAGTCGATAACCGCCGCTGCTAATCCTTTCATTGGGATGGTAGTGTCCAAACATGCATTATCCGAAACCGAATTGGATTTAGTATTAACCCGTTCATACGTTCACGGAGTAGAATTTCTCTATTTATCTCGACTCACTCACTCAGACTTTACAGTTATGCTTTGTTTTCCCACACACAGTCGGAATCTCCGCTGCTAATCAAACCGTACTTAAACAAACTGACTTCGTCAGAATTACACGCTATATTAAGCTCAGGATTCTCCACGGTTTCAGGTGCGTCATTTGCACGTCACGAGCGCGACTCGCATCGACCCCATCGACGCTTTTTGATCGTTTTATTTGCCCATTCTAGGTACGGTGTTCGCCGCTTACATAGCGTTCGGTGCGAAACCGGCTCACTTGATCACGGCTTCTATGATGTCGGCACCTGCGGCCTTATGCTACTCAAAGCTCTTTTATCCGGAGACTGAGCAAAGTCTCACCAAGTCCGACAATATTAAGCTCGAGAAATCGTAAGTGCGATAGCTTCGCTCCGTTTGTCCTCGGGACGATAGTACGAATGACGTTTGAATCGGTACTTAGATCAGACACCAGCATTCTGGATGCCGCTGTCAACGGTGCGTTGGCTGCGCTGCCCATCATTTTAGGCATAATCGCCAACATCGTGGCTTTCATATCCTTCATCGCGTTTGTAAATGCGATACTCTCCTGGTTTGGTGGTCTGGTCGGTTACGAAGCTCTGAGTCTTGAGGTAACGTGCCCTTCCATCCCCCGACAATAGGCTATCGGGGGGATAGTTGCATTTCTTTTCAGCGCTCTTCCGAGCGAATCCTCGACTCGTCGCTTTGCAGTTTATTTTAGCGAAAGTCTTCATGCCGCTGAGCTGGATCATGGGGGTTCCCTGGGATCACTGCGAAGACGTGGGAACGTTGATAGGACTGAAGACAGTGATCAACGAGCTGATCGCTTATCAGAAGATGGGCGAGTTCAAGAAGCAGGGCAGAATAAGCGGCAGATCAGAGACGATCGCCACATTCGCGATATGCGGCTTCGCGAATCCAGGATCGATCGGCATCCAGCTCGGCTGCATGTCCTCTTTGGCGCCGGAGAAGAAGGAGCAGATAACCAAAGTGATCGTGCGAGCCTTTGTTGCTGGCAGCGCCGTTTCCTTCCTCACGGCTAGCGTCGCCGGTAAAGTCGACATCTTGAGCGTTCAATTTCAACACATGCGTTTATCGAATATCGTTTCAATATCGGTTCAATATCGGTTTCAGGCATGCTGATCGATGATGGCTCATTCACAAACACCACTGCAATGTCTAACGTCACATCTACGACAGTATTATCCGTTTCATTTATATAAGACAGCTTTTTTGCATTCTTGTTTAATATAATCTTCTTTTACTTAATCGATGCTGCGAAATTGTTGTTTACCTTACCTCTCTCCCCGACAATCCTCTGCGATATCAAGAGATATGAACGCGAACGCGCATAATTACCACACCTTCGCATCTCGAGTAATCTCTTCGCTATTTGCCGTGAGAGTTGCGACATAAACCGCGACATTTATTAATTATCTGCTTTGCACGAATAGGTGATTGGAAAAGAAGAGATATATACGAGAGTTAGTTTTATTATATTCTTTTTTTATTAATAAATTTTTCATACAATACTGCTGTATAGAAACATAAAAACAGCTTATAAAACCATGCATGCTGGATTGTCGTTTTTGAAAACTGCGTCTAGAATTGTCTAAAACTTCATCCGGCAAAAAAAATTATTATTTCCACGTGTATAAGTAAAATCTGCGTTAATGCCAAAATGACATGCAAAAATTATATCACTTATTGTACGATCGTGCCACTGTTTGTACGCACGGTTTTAATGTGTATGTTTATTACAAAATGTAAAATATCAGTTACGTATAAGCGGTTACGCATCCTCGAGAATGAGCATACTTACTTGTTACATCGTAAAAACTCGATAGTTACCTTGATAATACAGCACAGTACAGTAATATCACAATATTTAACAGAAAAGGAATGTCGCGTGCGATCAAGAAACTGTAAAAACGAGGCATCTTTGTACAATCTATGATCACTTATGGCAATGTGTGCAGTCTATAACTTTCGTAGACGTTATGGGTGCGATCAAAGACGTCGGCAGTTATCTCCAACATTTTTGGCAAGATGTCAATATTCCGCTGGACGTTTTCGCCACAGACCTGAGATACAAATGAAAAGAAGCGTTCGGCCATTCTGCAATCCTAGAAGAAGATTCTAGAACGTTCACCATTTACCTTCTTGAATAAAGCTTCCCTAGTGGGCATAGTGTACATCGCGACTACCGCAGCTTTCCTTATCACCCACGGGTGATGTTTGGCTAGCGTTTTGTTGTAGGCATCTTGGCAACAAGACGATGTTTTATCAATGTCTGCGAGGTCACCGAGCCGTCGTAAAAATTCTCTAATAAAATCTAAAAGGGCAGATTACACATCAACCATGGACTCCTAAGTGATGTAAACAAATGACGACACGATACCTAGGCCTCTATGTAAGCGTAATAAAGTACGTGCGCCGTTGACAAAGTCGGGTTTTTCCAGCAATTTGTTCTCTCTCTCATATTCGATCATAGACTTGACAGTCGTGTAATTCTGATCGTCTTTCTTTGTCAATTCGATCAACGTGTCTATCTTTTGTTTCAAATCAGAGGAGACGAAGCTGAAGACACTGCCCATCAGTTGAAAAAACCTGTGCACGTTACGCAACGTGATTACTGTGAACGCAATCTCCAATCTCCAGTGTAGATTAATAAGGCAAATGATAAGCATTGACCGATTTGCCGATTTAAGAAAAGGACGACAGGTAACAACGGGGGATAACGTGTAACGTGTTACGGCAGCATTGGAACTATGAAAATATGAGTCTGTTAAATGCGGACAATACACATAGATCCAAATTTCTTTCGATAAACTGAGATCAGAATTTGGGATCTACTGATGGGATCAACGAGGTTATGTCGGCCCATGTCGAATCATGATACTGCGACTTACTTGTACAGTTCATTGTAAGCTTCTAAGTACGCTTTCAAATTCACATCGTCATTCTCGATGAGAGCCTGGTCGAAGTGATCATGCACCGTGCGTAAATCGAAGAAACTCAATTCCGGACCCTCCGCCATTGTCGCGCTATCGTATTCGACAGTTACAATCAGATCTGTTTCGGCGCCACGTTACAATAACTCACATTATCTCCTTCGGATTTCATATAACCCTTGAAATGGAGTCATAATTAAGAACAACCGGCCACCTGCTTATCGCGGTTATCGGCGCATGACGTGTCCATATTGACGGCGTCACTTCAAAGTGAACCGACAGTTCACTTCCGCATTCGCAGCTTTCGTTTTTCTTCCGGTACCATATAACGAACGGAGCAAGAAGAAACCTACTCTAGCGCACTCTACTTCGGAGCGCACAGCTGACCTTCGTACGATAACATGGTTGAAACTTGAGTGCTTGAATAAGTTAATGATGTAGAAATCAATTTAATGCAGGTTTAGCGAAAAATTAATGTAAAATGGTGACCGTGACAGTGGCACGATGGCAATGATGATATGTCTGGACATAAATCGATCAAAATGCATTTATATGTTTATATTTCTCCAAGAGACAGACTTCCGTCTTTATTTTGCATCACTATCGCATCACATAAAAATTAGATATCGTGCTTTAATATTCCCATCTTTTAAGAAGACGACATTATCTCAAAATATAACCAAACATTTCCAAGGAAAACGTATTCGTAAGCTTGAATTACACAGTTATCATAGTTATCTTCTAGAGTCTCTTGCTTTATTGATATTTCCTACGTCATTCTTCAACAACGGCGAATAATACAGAGAAGAAGCATTATCTGTGGAAGAAAAGTAGGATGTTTTCTTGAGCCGCACGATACTCAACATATTCAAACATGGCCGCCTGCACGCTACTGCCATTTTCCGCGAGAGGCGCTGCATCGGAGGAATTAAGTTCTATGGATCGAGATACTTTTTTTCAAGTCAACATTCTGCTTCCCACAAACGGCGAAATACGTACGCACCGATTAAATATTTTAATCTGATAGTTTCTAATTTACTCCATTTTTCTTTCCATTTCTCACGGGAAACGCACGCTCGAGGAAGACGTATCTCGATACGACGTTGGAATATTGAATGCCTGCACATTATTTATTTCCGGCATCTATTTGTCAAACAATCGCTTTGCTGCATTTGCCGATCTGGTTTCTATGAGAGAAACTGGAAAATCCCTGCCGACAGAGGGGATTTCCCCTCTACAGCTCTTGCCCATACGGAAATATATTTTTTCAGAATTCGAAGCGATAGACGTCGATGCGCAAATGACATCAAATTCAACTTGTAGATGGACAAAGTAAAATGATATTCCCTTAGTCCCTTTTATTCTTCCTTTCTACGAACAATTCGCAGTTTTACTACGCATCTTCATTCAACGGTATAAATTTGCTAAAGCGAATTTGTGACGTTTATGCCGAGCCCAAATAATATCCCTGCATTAGGGTGCAGTTTGCAGCATCACCTCCGGGATTGCGTGGCCATTGATATCGTACGTGAGGAAAAGACATAAACAAGCAATACTAAAATCTCGCTGACACATCGGTTCACATAGGTAACCAGTCTCCCCAGGGATGCTAAATAATTCACCGCAGCTGGGACTGAGAGACGAGAAGCGGGGTTTGCGGAGCAGCAGAAAGAGGAGGGTGGGTGCTGGTTGAAGGGCCGATTAAATATTCAGATGTCCCTCAACGCAAATAGAGCAAAGTCAAGCGTGACGTGACGCGCGGAAATACGCGCGATCTAAAAATTACACCGGAGCCGAAACTAGAAGATGAATCCTCGCCTTTTGATTACGGACCTTCCACAATGTCGCGACGTATATCGGCCGGTAGGCGGTCGCCGAAAGTTTCGCGGATGAAGAAGACGAAGAGGAGGAGGAATCACCTTGGCGGAGAATAGCGATGAATATTCCGACCGGACGAACGTGCCGTAGACGTTTTTACGACGGCTACACGTTTCCGGTCAAGCGATCTCACGGGGCGCCGGGGCTTCAAACGACCAATCACGCGACGACGTCGTAGCTGCGGCGCATAAAAATGTGTCACTGGGGTGCCGTAATATCTCCGCCGTTGAGAGACTTATCGACGAGAGAACGCGTCGTATCTCCCCGATCTTGATTCCTCGTGCGTGTGACGTGGCTCGCCGATCGTATCTTTTCGTTCGGCGCTTCCGTGACCTTTGTCGCTTCGCTACCGAGAACACGAAACCGACGCGCGACCGCTGACGACACGGTCGTCGACGGCCAACCGACCGGGCTGAAAAGAATCGTTCAACGAGGCGTGCGTCGTCTCTCCCGATCATCGTTCTAATTATCTCGGTAACCCAATCTACTCGTCGCGCCTTGGCTTCCCGCTACCCCTCGGAACTTGTCGATTCTCTCGTCTCGGTCTGCTGACGGCCTAGCAGCCTCCCCCAACTCTCCCCAATTCTCCCCCGCCGTCGTCGTCGTGGCCTTCCCTACGATCATCCCTCTTTGTTCTTCCCCGCCGCGTCCACGTTGAGAGTCCGGTCGTATCCTCGTCTCCTCTCGTCTTTCTCTCTCTTTCTCTCTCCGTCTCTCCTTATCAGCTCGCCGTCTTCTTCTTTCGATCTCGGCGTCTAACTGCGGCATCGTCGACGACCGCCCATCTAAGTTTGACAATTAACGCTCGAGCGGGGAAAAATAAATTAATTGCATGCAACAGCAGCCGGCGCGCGAGACGTGTCACGAACATTCGATCTAATCGACGGAGAGTTTGTTGTCGCGCATACAAGACGAATGAGATTTCTTTTGTCTCCTTATTAGCTCATCCAAATCATATCTTGTGTCTTCCTCGGCATACGCAAATATCTGGCGCAAGCGTCTCCTTCGCCCTTCCCCCTATTTATGATTTTTCGTACGACTGATCGTATCATTGATTCGAAAGGCGGGGGAAATTAATTTACGGGAAATCGATATTTCGGCGTTCCCCCMCCCCCCCCCCCCCCCCGGCGAAAGTAGCCGGAGAATTTAATTAGGACCAATTCTCCGAAATCGAAATCACGCCGAGCAGAATCTCGGTGAGTTTAGGGGGAAAAATAAAGGAAAATTCAAAAAAAAGAAAAAAAGGAAAGAGAAATAGAGAAAAGAAGGAGAAAAAAAGAAGGAGGAGAAAACTGCGTCGACGTCGCGGTGTCTTCTCCCCCTTCGCTTCTCTCCCTTTCGCGTCGTTCTTTTGTCCCGATTGTCAGGGTTGTCAGAAACGACAAGGCGACAGCTAGCGGGAGGCAAGAAGGGTGTTTGTCATACGTCGATAGGCATCAGAATTGACACATTCGCCGAGTGTGAAACGGAAGTGGCATTTGGAACGGCGTACCGGGTAGGATTCGAGGGTGCAAGGCAGATAAATATTTGAAGAATTTGTTGGCGAGAATGAAGGCGGGGGAGGAGAGTTATCACTTGTTCGGTGGCTCTGCGAAGAGGATTTCGCAAGATTTCTATAGTCTTGCGTGCGAAAGACGCGTCAAGATTGCGCAGGAGATGTATTCTCGCAATTTATCACGGCACCGTCATCGTGGATCAGCTTCAATTTCAGAAGATCATGATTTCAGCTGCATGATTTCGGACTGCCATCCGACATGTCGCCGACATGACGAAGAAAAAAAGTTTCTCCGCCCCTCGAAGCTCACGCGTCGGACGCGCGTGACGCGAAGAAAGGAATCGAGAAAGTAGAAACGAAGAAGCAAACAGAGAAGCAGAGCGCGGGGAAATTTCTAACCCTTTAATGTACGGCATTACACCCTCGTGTGCGGTTCGTAGGAAAAGTTTTACGCGAACTACATACGAGGGTTGGACCGGACCTTTTCGCAAAAGGGTCTAACGACAGTTTTGCGTCCCATGGAAAATCACTGTCAACCAACAAGAGTCTGTAAAGTGTCGTATTATACAAATACATACGTATGATGGTAAAGTCATGGGCAAAAGTGGCGCGAATAGCCGCGCCAGCAGAGCCTTCTTCGACGAGATCTTCTACGGCAAGATGAATCTGCGGAAGAAGCAGAAACGTACGCATGAAGCGATGGAGCGAACTGACTTAAGCGTCAATCGAAAGAACACCTCGCGTACCTTGAGCGTTAACGTTAACGCTTTCGACAGGGGAGAAATCAGCGACGCTGGTAATCGTTGCCGCGTAATAAATTGCCGCGAATGTCACGAGACGCGAGATCTAATCGGGCATGGATCGGAACGGTCGAAGCAGCTTCAGGCTTAACTTTTGTCAGCGACCGTACGCGAGGTACGTAAAGGCGTATACTCACGTATACGCATACGCTTACCGGCGTGATGTAACAGATACAGACGGCGCCTGCGAAAAGCCCGGATACCCAGGCTAAAACGAGCCTGGGAAGTTCATTAATGGATTAAGAGTGCTCGATCGATACGATTAGCGCGACGTGGCCAGCCGCTCTTGATACGCGCGACATGCATTCGAACGTAACCCAGAATCCATGATTTTGTCGTGCGATGGAGGCGATTAATTGGAAAACGGGCAGAAGCGAAAACGCTCGATGAAAAGAATTATGTTGTCAACGGGGTCCTAGACAGCCGTATTGATCTGCATTGTTATCCCGCGTTGGGGATTCCTTCGCGTTGCCGCGTTGCAGAGCGAGATATATATTTATCCGCATTTCGATCGGCTATTAATTAATAACGCCGAGACGTGCTCGATGATTTCAAAACGATCGCGAGATCGTTGGAGATCTTGATTCGATTTTGCTTCCACGACACCGTCGCAGCTTCGTATCGATCCCCGGGATTGATATGAGCACCATGTAACACACGTCCCCATGGTCCCCCGCGTGGGGTTGAATTTTAAAACTGCCCCCTCCAGAGGCAGGCGGGGAGCGGAGTGCGTCTTTTAAAATCCAACCGTGTGCGGTCCTGTTCTTGCGTAAGAAGCTACACATCCCTCGGGATCGCGCGTCGATACGTAGCCCTCGTTGTTCCCATCGAAAAAGTCGATCTCGAATTTCTGTCCCAACTATCAGGGACAGATATTCGTCGGTCGAAAGGGGAGTAGATATCCGTGTCTCTCTTTCGTGCAGCTCTTTCTGCAGCACGGAATCGACGTCCGATTAATCGTTACATCTGATTAATCGTCCAAGTTATGTAACGCAGTCTCGTCGAATGCGCGACATGTCGCACTTGCACACGTGCTACCCTCCGATCGCTCAGAAAACGATCCCACTCATAGTTCGATGGCTTTGTAGATTAAAGAGGAGCACCAAGTGTTCCAGTCCCAGGCGACCCTTTAGGTCGAACCATCTTTTCCATGGTGCTTCAACTGTACGATCGTCAACTGGTTAGACGAGGAGATCGCGACAAAAGTAGGGAGGCAGGGGTGGCAGGGAGGGACGAGAGCAGGTGGTAGAAGAGGGCGGATGGAAGGAAGCAAGGTGGTAAGACTCTGGCAGGGTGGCGGTTGGCCGGAGGTTTCAAGGTGGAGCCGGGGTCGCTGTCGCGGCTCTAATAAGCTACCCCCTCAGACCTCGTTCCACGTTACGAGCCTTACATCCCTTTACGGGTACCGAGGGCAGCCTTGCAATTTGATAAACTGTCACGAGCGTACCGACCGTGTTACCCGAAACTAGTCCGGTACCCGGGAGAATTTCTCGCAGGAAATCTATCGAATTTCTTCGCTTCGCTCTTATCCATTTCGGTTTTACAACGTTCGGGGCTTCGTGAAGCTTTACGCAACGAGACACGCGTTGAATCTCTTATTTTCGACGAGTGGAGTCAGGCGGGACATTTGCTCGGCGCAAATGCGAACGACCAGCTCGGTAAGCTTACAAACGTCACGTTCCCATTTCTATGTAAATCACGCGATCATAAGTCGGCTACGTAAGATCTCGAGAAAGATTGCTGCATTAGTAGTTAGTTCCGGGTGAGGGCCTGTCCTTGATGAAGCCACCGGGGCATAAACCAGAATAGAAATTGCAGGGGAAACCGGGCGAATGTACGAGCTATCGATACTCGAGGACTCGAGCAGATTTTTCCTCTTTTCCTCTACGCCAAGGTCGGTTAAAAATAATTGGAGAAACGCCGAGCGACAATCTTATTTAAGAATATGACAGCGTCGAAACGCGTTTCCCCGTAAGGGGAAGCATCTCGAAATCAATGATCCATTCTTGGCTACGACTAGGCTCGCCTCGCCGATTCAACGAAAAGAGAAGGGCGACTCTAGAACTATCGGCCAGCTGTGTTGCAGGAGCCCGAAGGTCGGGGGAACGCGGACTCTTGGGAAATGATTCCACTTTGCAAGGGGCAAATGGAAATGACCCTGGGATAGCCTCCGGACCATAGCTCTCTCTCTCTCTCTCTCTCTCTCTCTCTCTCTCTCTCTCTCTCTCTCTCTCTCTCTCTCTAGGGCTGTTCTTGGTCAGACGCGATGACGATTGCGAGGGAGAGCAAAAGAACGAAACTATCCTGATTAACGAGCTGTTGTTTCTCGAGCGAACTTGTCAGCTGTGATCCATGCGGACGATGATGCGATCATCTTGAAACCGGCGATTAAGTGGCGATCAAAAGAGTGGCGCACAAGATTCATTTATTTTATTTATTCTCGCAGATTGCGCGATAGATAAATTTCTCTCCGTGATTATCGAAGCTCGACAATTCTCCACTCGATGCGAGTCGCTTTCGATTCGCTTTCCGACAAATTTCCTCCGCAAGGGGAAATTTTCCTGGAACCGCGATAATCGGGGATTGCTCGGGGATGATGGCCAAGTTAAGACGTACCGCTGGAACCGGCGGGGCAAGCTGCATATTCGCGCAAGCAACCCTCGGACAACGAGTTATCCGACATTGCTAACGGACCCTCGTCGTTTCCTTGTACTTGCGCCAGACAAGATATTACTTGACGGTTTAGAAGACGTTTTCATCATACATCATCCTGGATGAGCGTCTTTTGCTTCCGGAATACCTTCCAAGATTCGGTGACGAGGACGTAACGCGTTACTATGTCGTGATTGTCAACAATATACAGGTACGAGGCTATAATATACGCTATAATATAATTAACAGATTAAGATGAACGAAAGGAGATATTTGTTGCGCACGTGGTCGATAATGTCACATGTACACTTACACTTTAGGAAGGAGCGTCCTTTCTGAGCGCTTGCATGGGACTTGAACTTGCCTCGAGATATGGGATTGATCCAGGAAAGAGGTTTTCGTTAGCACGTGGTTTATCCAGATGGATATTCGGCAAAGAGGGCCTTTAATTATGCTAAGTAACGTCTCCCGCAGGCGTCGCGTCGCGGAAGACTGAGCCGGTCATAATATTTAATCACTACTCGTTTCTTCTCCCTCGGATGGCAGCTTCCATAAGAAGTTCCGCGCCAGAAGGAAATGTATCGTCCGACCAATAAAGATCATTGCCCGGAACGTCGTGTAACGATACGCACAAATGAGAACGCTCTGGTTTCTTCGTCGGTATCATCGACATGGTTCAACGACGGCGAGAGAAGAGGATGCTAGAACACATCGACATGAAACCATTCGGAGAAATTCGGTGACGTCTAGCTTGACAATACTTCCCCGCCGTCGTGGATACTTGGAACCCTTCCGATCTTAAAGATTACGAAACAAACAGGAGTGCGAGGCTGGCAAATGGGGTGACTATGTCGCATCAGGTTCGCGTTACCCCTTTGAGATTGTCTCGCGAGGGAGAGCGATCGTTCGAGCGGAGCAATCACGATGTATGACGAATCCACGAAAAAGGGGCCAGATAAAATCTAGCGAGCGCGCAGAATGCGCGCGAAGAGGAAACGAAGAAAAATCTAATTTTCAGCGTGCCTTTAATAAATACGCAGCTCCTCCCTCCCTCCCCCGTCCGTCGTCTTTCTCGTGGAGCATCGCGCAGCGAGATCTATACAAACAATATTACCGGGAAAATCTCTCGCTTGATATCTAATTAAATCTCCGAGGCGCGTCGGATGTCGGCAGAAGAAACGATCTGTGATCTTTTATCCGCGAGGAGCGGCGGTCTCACCCTATCACGACTCTTCCCTTTCTTTCTTTCGTAACTCACCATGGTCCCACCCTGGTCCCCCCGTAGGAAAGGAACGCTATGGTAGGGTAGGGTGGCATTTCATTTTTTGACACCCGGTGTATTTGATTCCACCCTTGTAATAAACCCCAGGGGTTGCCACCAGTGGGTCCCCCCACCTTTCTTTTACCCTCTCTCTCTCTCTCTCTCTCTTCCTCTCTCCCTACATGTCATATCGACACCTCACCCCGAGTAGGGTAGGTGACTGCTAGGTAATTTGCTTTCTTATTTTCTCCGTTACGGAGCTCCTGCCGGTTTGCCCTCTTCTTCTCTCTCTCTCTCTCTCTCTCTCTCTCTCTCTCTCTCTCTCTCTCTCTCTCTCTCTCTCTCTYTCTCTCTYTCTYTCTCTCTCTCTCTTTCTCTCGTCTTTCCTTGGCTCTCGCTCGTCGCGTTACTACCCTTGTCTAAGAACCCGATTTCTCGCACCCCCGCGGACTCTTGCTTCGCCAATTTTCCTCTCGATGCAGACAGCTGATGCCTACGAAGAAACGCGCGAGAATTAAATCGCGACGCGACTGACCTCTCCCCTCTTATCTATCGAGGGATTCCTTGAAATAAATTCTTTGAAAATTCCCCCTCGAAAGAATTCCACCCGAGGACTTTGACTTTGCGTTCCGGGATCTTTCTGCAATTTTTCTGGACAAGGCGCGAAGCGTGGCTCGCGCAGAAGAAGAGAAAAAAAAGGAAAAGTAAAGAAAAAAGATGTAGAACGACGACGGTGGTGCGAGTCGAAAGTCGCTCCTGCGGAATTCCGAATTTACGGCGGTGTCGCTGCCCCCGCGGACAGGAATTTTGAGAACACCCTCAGCCGCGCTCGTCCTTCATCCTGGGGACGCCCTAGGATTAGCGAATAACTGCGAGTGGATCTTGCTAAATAGATGGATAGGTCTCATCGCGCAAATACGGTGACCGGTAACGCGAGACTGGCGAGAAGCCCCGGTGCCGATTACTCGTTTCACTGTTAATTCGATTTTCAGCTACCTCCGAGACCGAGAGAACTCCTTAACGCTACTCCGCTTGGTTTCTCTCGATAATCTCGTTACGGCCATTAGACAGACTTGGGAGTCTGTCGCGGCGCTCGCGCACGCAGAGGACGTCCTCGAGGAGGATCATCTCGCGATGATCTCGTGCACGAATCGCGCGCGAAAGACAGATCGATAGCTGGATAGTCTGGTCGAGCGACTCGATCGATAAATCCTCTCTTCGTCTTCACGCGGCCTTGAAAAATCCTCGTCACGCTTGGAGAACCGTCCTTAGACACCGCAGCCACCACTGGGCTAGTGGATGCAACCCCTTCGAGTCAGCCCGAGTCGAGGCATCCGCGCGACAACCGCGCGACAGCGGCGGCGGCAATGCGAGCGGGCGGAGTAGGTGGAGTGTGTCTCGCGGGGGACAAAACTCACCCTAAGAAGCCTCTAAGAACGCCAAGGCGGCGGTGTCGCTGGTGGGGCATAAAAGTACCCGCATGCGCAAACTCGTGAAAAACTGCGGCCCGCCTCCGGCGCCGCCTCTGCCGTCTCCGGCATTCCTCCGGCCCCCCTGGTACCCCCGGTCCGCGGGAGGCCCCGAGATCTACTCGCCCCTTGCCGCTCCCGGCCAGCCGCCCCCCTACCCCCCCCCCCCCCCCCCCCCCCCCCCCCCCCCCCCCGGCAAGACGTCGCCTTGCCGGAACGACCGGCGGCCTTTTTCGAGAATTGCCCCCCGGGTAACATGTGCTAACCGTGTGCGATTATCTCCGTTTCTACACGCGGGCGCACCCGCGCTATCCGCACCCCCGCCCCCGTCGGCGTCGTACCACGCAGCTATCAACGCCGCTCATGGCCTCGCGTCGGCTTTCCGCCTTTCCTCGCGCCCGCGAAAATCAAAGTGCCGCGGCCGCCGCCGGCAGAAATCACGACTTCCGGCCCGGCGATCGGGTTAACATCGCGCGCGCCGCAAGTGCACAAGTGACACTCGTCCGGAAGTGAGGTCCGGCTCGCCGAGTCGCCGAGTGCCTTCCCGCGAACGGGCCGACAAAGTGATGTTGATTGAAATGTCAGTGCTGTGACGATCGTCAGTCGGAAGCAGGAGACTAAATTTCGATACTTTAAACGAGCTTGCACGAGGATGCTGATTTGCATCCTGAAGAACACTTGACGAATCCGCGAAACAGATCACCATGATTGTCAATGAGACGATTAAAAGAACGATCTAGGAGAATGGTTCCTAGTTATTGTCCAGGCATCCAGGCATCTTACGATGCACAGGAGCACGAAGAGTTAAACCGATTATCTACTCGAATATTGTTGCTTTTTACTGTACTTCTCCCTTTTTTTTTCGGGAATGCATAAGCTCCAATTATTCCTTGCCGGGCACGGCTCGCCGTCGACAAATCCCGCCGATCTAATTGGTTGCCAGCGGATAATTGTTCGGCATCGATAATTGGTCCAATTAATTTGAACGGAAAAGTACGTCGATAATCGTCGTACATTCGTCGATTCGACGATTATGTGAACTGTGTCGGATGCGGGTTATAGAATATCGTTACCGCCTATAAAGGACATCGGCGGAAAAGGGGAAAAAAAGGAAGGAGAAAAAAGAAAAAGGGAAAACAGAAAAAGGAGAACACAAAAATCTCCCCCCGCCCCTCTCCTGCCCTCCTACCCTCCTACCCTCCCACCGTACCCCCACCCCCCTCTGCCTCTCGAAAAGGGAGGAAAAAGAACAAAACATATAGCCGAAACGCAAACAGAAAGCAATCGTTTTCGCTGTGCGTGGTAGTAGTAGTAGTAGTAGTGGTGGTAGTAGTAGAAGTTATTGAATTTTTATTTTGTTGCTGTTCACATCGCATGATTACAGTGCTCGTCAACAGATATTGAAGGACTATTAGATTTTAACGCATGCGAGATCAAATGAATTTAACGCCGTAAAGCCCGCGTTGTATTCATATTCGTACTGGGGCTGTAATGAGAGGGGCTGTCATGAATTTTGCATCATTCTCAAGGTCATCGGAACGTCATCGGCGATTTCCATTGAGCAAGATCTACGTCGACCGATGTCTACGTATTAGGAAATTAACGGCCGCGAATGCGACCGTTCGCGTTCACTCGGCGTGCCCCGCGCGTCCCTTAAATTGCGCAGGGAATTTTTTCGATCTCACATTTACGCGCGATCTTTCGACGCTATCTTTCTGCCGAGGGTTAAATCGCTCGCGAGTTCCCTTCGCGTGCCGATCGCGTTCGCTGCATTCTCACCCTAATTCACTTTCTCTCTCCTGCGAGACAAAAATTCAAAAATAATGTCACGCGAGCCCCAGACATTACCGACGCTGTCGACCGAAGGGTGAAGCTATCTCTCGTCTGTAACGTTGACTCGACACACTCGATACATGCAAGGGAAAAGACACGCGAGAGAAGAGATTCATGTCCAGCTTTCTCGATGATGCATCATTCCGCAATAATTTATTCGTGATTCGATAACGGGCGAGGCTAGCGAAATTCCCTAGCACAGATTCTGCGCGATCCTCCCGCGTGAGGGTCTCACATTCTTTTTACAGAAATTCCCGTCGCACGCACACCTACACGTAAATACAAATGAAACGATTCGATTGCGATAAAGGAAAGATTACACAATTGACTTGGATAACATATCGAAGGGTTTGCCCGGTCGCTCGCGGGGTCGAAAATACTAGCGAATGCGTAAAAGCAGGGGGACGTCACATCGCGCGCCTGAAAGAACCTACGCATGACGAAGTGCATCTCGGAAGGTCTGCATTTAGGGACGCGGAGGCGTCGCATTGTTCCTCGCATAGGGGCGTAGGATTATATAGGGGGGCTGGTCTCGCTTAGGGGTTCACGTACGGCTCGGTACAGATATGTCATGATCGATAGTCTCGTGTCGTCTGTCGAAAGACTGACGCGTTACAATTCCCGCGTCGCGTTCCGTTTTGGACGATACGCGATGTCTTGCTCGAGTCGCGCGCGATCAGCGCGGTACGCCATGCGGTAAAGCGGACGAAGCTGAAGTGATCCAAGTGATCGGAAAAAATACTTGTTCCATTTCGGCGCGCGAGAGGATCGCCGCACTTGTCCGAATCTGCCGGCGCTGACTATTCAGGAGAAAAAGTGTCTCTCTCTTTCCCACGCGGCGACGTTTCTCTTCGTTCCGACTTCGTTTCTCGCCCGCACCCTCCCGAGAGAACCCCCGAGCGTCGTGCGACCCCCGGTACTCCTCGGTGCTAAACGCAACTACACAAGGGGCCTTTCTGCCGTCTTTGTTTTCCCTTTCCTCCCAGTGTCGTTTCGCAGTCTCGCGCGGGGTGGTCGTCGAGCGACGGAAGCGGGAAGAAATCAAGCGAGAAGGGCGAAAAGCCGGCCGACCGAGACGAGCGATCACTCGCGCGACGAATGGAGAATATTTTCCMCCCCCCCCCCCCCGGCAGGCTGCAAGTGCACGTATTCAGATGCGAGTAATCAATTAGCGGACTTTGTTCGAACTCGACGATTCCTCGAGCGATGGGACAAGGAAGCAAGCTGCAGTTATATGTGTATGTGATTCCTGCTGCGTATAATTCCCCCACCCTGATGTGATTGACGCGAGTGACGCCAGAGTGATCTCCAGGCTTGCTC
The DNA here is from genome assembly GCA_020341155.1 of Eciton burchellii. Lineage (NCBI taxonomy): Eukaryota > Metazoa > Arthropoda > Insecta > Hymenoptera > Formicidae > Eciton > Eciton burchellii. The sequence goes on from JAHMML010000011.1 coordinate 3,601,297, forward strand.
TGTGAATAATTAAAGAACCGAGATTGATGCGAAAGTTTCTCACTCCGCCGCAGTGAGAGGCAGCGTTTCAAAAGGCGATTACAACAGCACCGAGATGAAGAGCGAAGTCATCACTGCAAGGGGCAGTCGGTGACACGATGGAAATGCTTCGCGGAACGCACGCTCGAGGAAAATATTTTTCTCGCGCGTGGTCGTCGCGTCGGAGGACGGAAGTGACGGAGCAACTCGCCGCATAAATACGAGCGATTGCGTGGACTCGGACTCGCTGATCGTCCAGATCATTCGCGACGGAGGATCGTGCGCGGTCGGTGTGACCGCTCGATGCTGTCGATTCCACGGCGCGATCATGCGATGCGCTGAGACGCAACGTCGAGATTCATCGGCGGAAGAAGCTCCTCGTCAGAAGAATCCTCGTCGTCCGGCGCAACGACGAAGGAATCCGGAAGACAGCGCGAGGTCCGCGTAGTCCGCGGCTCGTCATCGGCGGGAGTATCGTCGGACAGCGGCGGTGGTCCTGTGAGAGGCTGTGCGCGCGGCGGCGGCGGCGGCGGCGGCGGCGGCGGCGGCGGCGGCGGTGGCGGCGGTGGCGGTGGCGGCGGCGGCGGCGGTGCGACAGAGAGGGAAAAAGGAGAGGCCACCGGTAGCCGGAGAGAGAGAGAGAGAGAGAGAGAGAGAGAGAGAGAGAGAGAGAGRCAGAGAGAGAGAGAGAGATTTTTCCCCACCGCTTGGAAAAACCGACCGACCGACCGAGGCCCCCCCCCGCCCTCTCCTCCCCCCTGCCCCCCCACCAGAGCGGGTAGCTGTGGGGGCAGGCGGCGGTGGCGGCGGCGTGGAAGAGGCGCGCGGCGGGCTGCGGGGGCGACGAAAAGAGGGGGCGAGGAGGGTTACCCAGGGTGGTCTCGGTGGTGGCTGGGGGCGGCAGCCTCAAAAATACACCGCAACCACACCGCGCGGCTCCACCGCAGAAGCCGCCATCTTCCACCGCCGAACCGAAACGAGACCGCGCGAGTTAAACACCCTATATCCTACTTCCTCCGAGTAGAAGCTATCCTGCCACCCGCCGAAGCAACAGCCAGCTGAGGAATCATCGCGGACAGCGAGCGGTGGCTCTGGACGCGCGGAGGAGGGTGATACATCCCGCGGCGAAGAGATCGCTGAAGGATGATCGGTGTTGACGTGCGCGGATCGAGTACGCGTCGTGGATCGTGATCGTGGGCGCGATCAAGCCGCCAGTGGCTCGAGGGAGCCGCTCTGTCAGTGATTGGCGCGTTTCGATCGCCCGCTTCGACTCGACTCGCGTGCTTCACTCGCGTGGATTGATCAAGACTTCGATCGGCGGGCTAGATACACGTGACTGTCGCGGCTCTGGCCAAAGTTCGCCGGAACTTGGCGCGGTGAGCGCAGCGTGCGGGAACGCACGGGCTCCGCAGAGGAGGTACTCCGGATATACTCCGGCGACGTTTCAGTGACGAGAAATATCGGCGGAGAAGAAGACGGTGCGGAATCGTGACGCCATCGATCGTGAGGATCGCCGTTTCGTATCGAAGCAGAGTCGGATAGACTTCCGCGAGGATAGAGCGTGAGGATAGACAAGTACTCGTACTCATGTGTCTCCTCGCATCGGTTCCCGGTCCCCGGTGAGCGGATTTCAGTGTTTCGAGCAGCGGTGAGTGATTCTCTGATCGTCGATAAGGAGACGGCAGGCGGCGGGCCGCCGATCATCAAAGAATCGGGAGATACGTAGAAACAAGGGTCGCCGGGAGATTGCCGACGATTCCAATAAAACGAATTTTCTCCGCGAGTTGGCAATCGAGACGGAGAAGAATCTGCAAACGGATGCGCCTGCCTCCGTGCCGCGGCAGGATAATGAAATAAGGATCAAAGCGAGCCCAGGGCCCGCGGGGCGGCCGTGAAAGCCGCCGAGGAGGCGCGCGAGATCCCGTGGAAAACAAATCCAATTCTCGCTGGATATCGAGTGGATATCGAGACGTGCATTCGTAATGCGTAATGCGTTCCTCTGCGACCTGAGGTCGATCTGTGCTCGGCAAATTCATCATCGCTCGTCATCCAGCAGGCACGACGCATCGGTCGATGAGTCGCGCCCGAGAATACGATAATAATCGATCCTGACGAGGGGGCTTCAACTCGCGTAAGAAGCAAACTCGGCGATCGCGCTTTTGCTAAAGAGAGAGAGAGAGAGAGAGAGAGAGAGAGAGAGAGAGAGAGAGAGAGAGAGAGAGAGAGAGAGAGGGATATATCGCGAACGCAGACGCATCAAGCGGGAGGATCAAGCGTCGTTTCGAAATTAAGGATTTAGCCCCCCGCCCGCGCGAATCACGTGCGCCACGAGCCTTGTCTAGGATTCGGCGAGAGGAAGACTCAAAACAATTGAGCAGCCGAACTCGTCCGGCAAGCTCGCGGCTCCTGACGTCTCGATCGAGGGAACCGATGACACCGCGCTCATGACGAATCCTTCGCGAGATGCACGACCCGAGGATCGGCCTGCCGGCCTGAACTATCCTGACCCTAGGCCAGTGCGTGGCGGTCATCAGGCGGCGCATCAAGCGAACCCGGTGGGCCAGATCGGCGGGCCGAGAATACGGAGAGCGCGGGTCTCGTCCTCGAGGAGAAGGATGCACCTGGCGAACGAGGTTCCTCCTCAAGGTTCCGCCGGCGGAAATCATCTGCCCGATTATGCTCTCACTGCCGACCTGCTCGCCGAGAGGACGCTGGACGGCTTGCTCGCCGAGCATCCCGGCGAGCTCGTTCGCACAGGTATTTCGAGACGTTGACGTTGACGCATGAAGCGTGAAAGTAACGTTATCGCTCCGTGAAACGATTTCTGTATCTTGAGATTCGGTGATGGTCGTTCCGTAACGAATCTCTCTTTTGGATCTCTTCGGAAAGAGATATTCGAGTACTTTCCCTCTAGATCCCGTTGATTTCTCGTTTCTCCGAATTGTGATCCAAGATCGGTTTGAGACGTGCTCGCTGGCGCTGTAACGTTATATCTTGACCAAAGCGATTCGCTTTAACGATTCATTTTGCGGATAATATAATTGTTGATGCAAGGCTGCCCGCACGTGGTCTGCACGGTATTGCCGTCGCATTGGAGATCGAACAAGACCCTTCCGGTAGCCTTCAAGGTGGTAGCCCTCGGCGAGGTTGGGGACGGTACTCTTGTGACCGTTCGGGCCGGAAACGATGAGAACTGTTGCGCGGAATTGCGGAACTCTACCGCGCTGATGAAGAACCAGGTCGCCAAATTCAACGACCTCAGGTTCGTCGGCAGAAGCGGGAGAGGTGAGTCTCGACTCTGCTAGTAACATGGTCTTAACTTAATCTGCATGTCGCAATGAACATCTGTCTTGCGTGTCAATACGCGAGACAAGGGTATCTCCCTCTTCGTTCGCGTACCGGTACTCGTGTACATTTGCCTTATCAAAATAACGTTCACCAGCCGAGAGAAGTCGATCGGTTCCCGGTTGCCGGCTCGCCTTCTCGCAACGCCTTAAATCATTCAGACTTCGCTACATTAAGATGGTATCCCGACTGATGGCCTCGTTTTTCCCGCGTCGAAAGCCAAGCTTGGGCCACCACCTGGCCCCTCGTCCCTCCTCATTTTTAATTCACGCGACAAATACCGTGACCCGGTATCTCCTCGCGGGTGCCGGCCGCGCCGCGAGGGCGGAGCGAGGGGAGGGCACGCGGAGATTTTTTAATTCCGGGCTCCGCGTTTCAATAATTCAGCTTTCCTTCCGTCCGCCGAGGAGCCGGCGTGCCGGGGCGCGGCGAGGGGCGAGAAAAAATTGGGGTCCGAGGTCTCTGAATAATGCTCCCTAATAATCGCAGCCATTACGGACGGTTAATGCAAACGTTCGCTCCTCCATAAGGGAAGCCGATGGGACGGAGCGACGGAGGGGGGGGGGGGGGGGGGGGGGGGGGGGGGGGGGGGGGGGGGGGGGGGGGGGGGGGGGGGGGGGGGGGGCAGAGGGAAGAGAAGCGGCATCGAAGGACCTAGATCGCGGCGGGTAAGGAGCGAACTTTCCGCCGTCCTTTTTTCTCCCTCTGGTCTCCCCCTCGTTCCGCGTGCAGCACCAGTCGAGGGAATCGAAAGATACGAGTAACGAGGCGTCCTTTAATTCCTTTAATTCGACCGAGTTGCACCATCTCGTCCTCTTCGTCCTCGTCTCCACCAGCCCTGTCCACCCCTGTCTCGCCTCCCCGCGGCGACGTTGAACTCTCAAAAGACAGAGAGGAAGAGAAAGAGAAACAGAGAGAGAGAGAGAGAGAGAGAGAGAGAAGCCAGTCACAGGCGTAGCCGGTTAACGAGGGGGCGGTCGACTTGTTTATGGCAAATTGGAAAAGGAAATTGCGGGGTTCGCGATATCGGCGGGTGCCGCGGCACTTTCGGCCGGCACTTCCACCCTAAACGGCGACCGGCTCTTTTCTTCGCGCGTATTCCGTTCACTCATTCCGACGATCGCTCTGGCGTTGCGATCATCGCGCGCGATAACGTCGTTAAGCATCTTCCTCTTTGTCCACGGGCGCGCTTGATTCACGAGCTCGGTGCGTCTCGATGCTTCGAGGCTCCAGGACGCGGCGCGTCCCACATTGACCTCTTCCACTCGGGAGGTCGAGAGGTCCAAGGTACTCGTGACGGAACAATGGAGACCCGGGAACGGTCCGCAGAATTTTTTCGCGGCACTCGCCAGCGAGGATATCGCGGATATATGTGGGAAATCGTGGGATGGGGACAGGTCGCCGAAACGCGAGCGAGATGAATGGAGTGCGAGCGGGACCGAGAGGAGGCCGGGAAAGGGGCGAAGGGGAGGCGGAGTAGATGGAGGTAGAGTGGTTGGCTGTAAGCGGCTTTGGTTTCCATGGCAGTAAGCCCTCATTACTGTATTACGGGCAGCCCCTAACTACCGCCGGTATGCACCGATCTGCTCCCGGATTCCCTACGTGAGAGCGGCGCAAGATCGTTCCGCGCCGCGGGATCGCCGATCGCGAGGATCGGCAGGCTTTTTCTTCCCGCGCSCGCGCTCTCTCCCCTCCCCCCCCCCCCCGACGAGTCCGACGACGCCGGCGAATTTCCGTCGACAAATCCCGGGTGGCGCCACGCCATCCCAGAATTATACCCGCGTGGCGGACGCGGGGGCAGGGCAGGGCAGGGCAGGGCGGGGGGGGGGGGAGAGGGCACGGCCAAAAAATATCGCGCGAGGGGGGAGGGGAGGGGGGAAGGGAAGAAGAACCGAGGCGCGTTAGCGCGGAGGCTGAGAGCGCAGTGACAGGTGATCGTTATTACCTGCGAAAGAAAGGGGCAAACAGAGATCCCGCTGAATAAATCGAAAATTTATGATGTTTGTCGGCGAGTCACGTCGCGCGTATCCCTGCATAATATCACGAGGCGAGGTGAGGAGGCCCGTAGTGCATTTTATATACAGATTCCTCACGCGTTCCGCTCGCTTTTTTGCCCCCGTTGTTTTGCACGCATCCCACGTGCGCGCGCTACCGACTTTTTCGGCGGCAAATATTTGTCGCCCGCGGGCGAGCGCGCGGGCTTTATCAGGGCCAATTTAATATTGCGAATGCGGACGACGAGAAATTGATCGTGGTCGAGATGCGTGACGACGTTGACATGAGGATCGGCGTCGTACGCGATCGCGGCACGCCGTAGCACGGAGGAGCCGCGTGGGCCCCGTGCTCGCTTGGAGTCCGCACGCGGCGCGATTCGGAAGTCGACGGAATCCGCCGAGGATCCGCCGGAAATCGGATCCTCCTGGAAAAAAGGGGGCTCAAAATATTCCGACCACCCCGACGGGCAGAGAGGCAGAGGGACAGGGCCACGAATATTGCCACGGATCTACAAACGCTGCGCGATTCCGCAGAGGAGAGCGCGCAAATGCGCTGCCATTTTTTTTCTCCTCCTCTCTCTCTCTCTCTCTCTCTCTCTCTCTCTCTTTTCCCGCGAACGTCGGAATATGATTTTCCCGATTTTTTTTGCCCTCCTCTTTTTTCTCCTCTTTTTTCTTCTCTCCCTTTCTCTCTCTCTCTCTCTCTCTCTCTCTCTCTCTCTCTCTCTCTCTCTTTTTGCAAATGCTCCGGCCAATTGTTTACCCGGGAAATCCTCATTTCCCTGCTCGCGAATGAGCGAACAACCGAGGACGGGAGATGACGAGGTCGCGCCCCGAGAGAGGGACTTGGAGCGGCGTCGGCGGCCGGCGCGTCTTTTTTCTCCCGAGCTAGCAGCGAGCGAGTCGCTCCGACCCTTTTTAATCGTCTATAATCGCTTTCATTCGGTCTTACGCGCTGACCCAAAAGAGGGACCTCTCCTCCTGGTGGATGCGTGGTGGTGCGCGGCCGGAGTGTAACGACTACGCAACGGCCGGGGGCCGGGGCCGCGGGGGCGGCGGCGGAATATTATCATACCGGCGCAGGGGCGTATATCACTCGGCCACCCCTTTCGTTCCCGACAGGGATTAGCGTCAACCTCCGACTGCTAGGAGTCACGGGCCGTACGGAGACGCGGCTATATATGCGTGTTCCTCTGGCGCCGCGCTGGTGTTGGAGCGCGGACGAGAGCGCGGACGGTGGGACGGGCGGGTTCGGCGGG
>JAHMML010000011.1:3607982-3636603 GCA_020341155.1 Eciton burchellii
GGGGGGGGGGGAGGAGGAGGAGGCGCAGCGGGACGGAAGGGGTTTGGCGACGGGCGTAAAAACGACGGGCATAAATACCGGAGTTACCTGTGTTTTATGACGGTCCGGCCGAGGTATAGGCAGGAAGAGAGCGCGAGAATCCGAGGGAAAGCTCCGACTATCGACAGCCAGATCCTGACCGATGTCCTGGCGCAATGGATCCCCGTCTCGCCCGGAGCCGCCTCCGCTCCCCGAGCTCTCTCTCTCTCTCTCTCTCTCTTTCTCTCGCTTTCTCTTTCTCTTTTTCTCTCACACCCTTTCCATGGAAGGAGGAGGACTCGTTTCAGATCGGCGCCGCGCGCTGACCGTTGCAACGCCGGAACGCTGCCAGATCCGAATCTTCGATATCTCCTTTGCGATCCGCAGGGAAACGCAAAGGTGGCAACGGTCGCCGATGTGCATTTGTCGAATAATTTCGGTTTTACTTTATTGCCCTCGGAGTAACGGAGTTTTGAGGAAGACGAGGAAGACAGCTTGGCCTAACGCTAGATCTCTCTCGCGATGAGGGGAGTAATCGGGAAGCGGCACGACGAGTTGCCGCCACGGGGATGATTTAATATATCGTAAAGATCCGTCCTCGCGCTGAGAAGGGTCGACGTCCGTTTTCATCGATCTTCAAAAATAACAGCTACCGCGTTCAGTCGACCAAACAGCTGTTGCGATCGCTCGCCTTGGCAGCGCTTCGCTTCGATTCACAAGCGTCAAGGAACTCGTTTCTCGATCCGCCAGTAAACACTGCTTGGTTCGGAAATCCGCCGAGTAACGAGCGACCCTGAATTCGATTCAGAGAGAAAGAGAGAGAGAGAAAGAGAGAATTAATCTCGTACATTACGTCTCGTGAGAGCCGACTTCCAAGCGGGAGTCACACAAGTGCGTGCCCCAACATTCGGGATAAATTCGCTTTCGGGAAAATAAAAATTAATTTCAGGCACACGACACGTCTGAGACGTAACTTTCCAACATTAAGAGACACGAAAGCCCGCTCTGGCTACCGTATGCCAGTTAAATCCGAGAGCGGTTGGCGGATCTCGGCCGGCGACCACCTCCGCGACGTTTTTTGCCAATTAAAAATTAAAAAATCCATCCCCCAGCCAAATAAGGGATCGTGGAAGGGGCTGAGGAGCGGCCGATCCTATGGCGGATGACTGCGCCGAGATTTTCTACCGATTAAACATTATTTTCCGCTCTGGGCTGTAGTACGGGCCGCGTACGCGCGCACATATCCGTTTCTTTCACATATATTAATTCCACGTTTCCCTACTTTATTTTCTCGATATTTTTCGCTCCTCATTCCGTCGCGCCAGCAGCAAGGCAGGTTTTTACGAACGCTTCAATGACCACACAGCCGGTCGCGCCGTCGCATCTGAAAGTCGTTGTGCTCGATGTTGCGATTATTCCCAGCGAGTACCGATCCTCGTGCGAGTTTATCCTGCAGCCGAGTATCGCCAAAGTTATCGCGAAACGATCGCCGGGCCTGTGCCTGTGCGATAACAGCTTCCTTCGTGATCCGCGCTATCTGTTTTCTATATATATATATATATATAGAAAACATATATATACACACACACACACATATACATACATACATATATACATATGCACGCACATACATATACATACATACATATATATATTCCTACATCTGATTTTGTCATCGTCAAAGAATTTCAGGTGTGCGGATTATCGATTCTTAGCCGACACTACTCCCTCTTAACGCCCCATTCGATATATTCGTTTAAGATGCCATGTCGCAGTATAAAGCGAGAGAGAGAGAGAGAGAGAGAGAGAGAGGGTTCTCTTTCGAGCACGCCACGGCAGTGTACACTCGTGCTCGTCTACGTCGTGATTCGGATAGTCAAAACGTCAGAATCTTAAAACAGGACAAACACTCGGAAATAACGATCCGAGCCCACCCCTCGTACTCGCCCCGCCGGCAAACAGGGGAGTTTTTAACGCTGCATGATCCTTGGGTAAACTTGGGGCGAACGCGAACGTTGTCGTGTCTTCTCGCGTGATTCTTGTCGCGTAAGTGGACGTAAGCGAGCCGAGCCAGCGTCCGAATTAATCTCCCGCTCTGACACGCTTCGGCTTGCTGAATGTCGTCGCGAGGACGTATTTCGCGTCCTCTCGCGAAAACACTCGCACATCGAGGATCGATCGGTCGATCGACCGGCACGCGCGAGAATTGAATCTGCGTGCTCGCCGTCCTCTCAGCGCGGATTTCCGAGTCTCGATGAGGGGGATGCTAATAAAGCGCGGAAGTAGCTTTATCGTCGCGCGATCTTCCGAAAAAAGGAAGCCAATCGAACGGGAAATCCTCTGACGGACGTCATTAATCTTTACGGATTCCGCGCAGAGTCGCGTCTGCGAGCGGCAATATTTCGTTGGATCGTTGAGGTGTGCGACGCGTGGATTACCGATTCTTCTCAGGCTTGTTTGCGAGCGCGCAGAATCGCCATCGGCGAGATAAGGAGACGAGTGTTTGCCGATCTCGCGAATCGCGCGCGGCGAGCTGACAGATCTCGACGGAATTGTCGGAGGAAAGCAAAGGCCATTTTCCGTGCGCGATCGCCCGAATGCCGGCACCGTGCACGGCCGAGAATTAGAATCTCGCTAGACGAGTCGAGGGTTCGAGCCGGGGGCTGCGGAGACTGCGGAGGGTGGATCGTTCTTCCAGCGAGTTACACATAATGCCTCATAAACACCCTCAAAATGCCTGCCATCACCCCTGATTCGCGTTACCGCCGCCCTTTCGCCGCCTGACACCGCGCCGGCAATAAACTTCGGTCTCGTTAGCTCCCAGCCGCGAAATCTCTCCGGTGAGAAGATCTTCCGGCCGGTCGAAACGAGAGCTGGATGCTGCGCCGCGATTCCTCGCGCGTTTCGAGAGAGAATCGACCAAGGAACGCGTTCATTGTCGAGTCGAGTGAATTACGCGGCAACAGTATTGAACAGGTCCTTTGATCTTCCGATTTTTCGCTCAACCCTCCCAGTCTTAGGCGTCCGGTTCATGAAAATACTCGAGGATCGCTAAATTTGCGAATAGTGCGAACGGTGCGCGAAACCGAAGATTGATGAGGCCGCTCGATATCTCGATGTGAAGCGGTGGATTAAAAATTCGGTGCACAATGTGTGAAATCGATTTTGACTATTTGGATAGATATCGCGGAACAGCGCGGCGCGCGAAAATAGCGGCCAATCAGCGCGCGACGCGAAAGGGAGCGCGCTGGAAATGGCACGGCTCCCTTGGCGGAGTTAAAGTCCGGTATTTTGTCGGGCGACGGGCGGTAAGCCGGTTAAATGTCGTGGTTCACCGTAAAAACGCGGTCGTTTACCGGGTGCCCGGCCGCGCCGCCATAAAATAAAACTACCCGACCACGCGGGCGCTTACGTAGCGGCCGCACTTGGCGACGCCATTATAAGCCGTATAATTTTATCGTCGCGGAGCGCGGAAAAACGCCAAAGTGCCTTGTTTTGCCCCGCGTGCGCGCATCGCTATTTCCTTCGGTCGTCGCGACGCGTCGCGACGCGGCGCGACGCGGCGCGACCCGATGGCCCCCGGGACACCCCCGCATTTTATTTCACGTACGCGCGCGATTACCGGGCACCGAGTCCGATGCGTCGAACGCGTGACGAATTCCGCGCGACGCGCGCGTCATCGATTGAAATATTTGTGCCGAAAACATCGAAATTTAGTAAACGGCCCGGCCAGTTACGAGTCGCGTTTCATCTGCGCGCGTTTGCCGATATTGTTTCGGCTCATCGGCGGGACTTGGAGAATGAAAAGCGCCGGCGTGCGAAAGCGGGCGGAAAAAGGCGCGTTTAAGAGGCGCGGCTCTCCGTCCGACGAAATCAGCCTGGAAAGCCTCCCGTTGATCGATGATCCATTCGATGTCGCGATCATTCAAACGAGAATTCCCACGCGTGGGATTGTGCGAGACAACGAGAACTGAACTGCGTACGCTATGCCAAGGAATCAAGAAACGGATCCGTCCGTGGAAGGAGATCCGTCCAAGTAACGAGACGTCAACGTTGCGAGACGAGGATCGCCATTTTTTTCGCGGGGCGTTTTCTGAAACCTCCAAAACCTCCAAACGTTATCCGCTATCAAGTTATCGGCTTGAAAATTCCGAGATAATCGGCCAAGTGGACATCTCATGTCTGTCGCGCTGCCGGACATTGTCGACGCGCGGAAAGGTAAAACGGCGAAATCACGCGTGACGGGCGCATTTGAGGGGGAGGGTTGGAGGGGAGGGGCCGCGTTTAGCGACCCGGCAGCATTAACATATTCCAGTCTATCCGGCAACGAACATCGACGCGGTGGCGTCGCTCGTTCGCCCCTTATTTCCGGCACATTTGTGTTTTGTTTCCAGCGAACGCGCCGAACGCGCGGCGAACACGTCCCTGCGTTCCCGCTCGTACGTGTTCCCGTACGAGCGTGTGTCCCTTATCCGCTCGCGGCGGATTGAATCCGCCAAGAAATCCCGGCCTGATCAATCTCGCGGGCTAGCCAGCTCGCTGGTCCGACCGTCCTTCCAAATGAGCGTTCGACGAAGAAAATGCCGAGACGAGAGCCATCGCGAGAGCTCTATTACACACTCACGTGTACACGAGCGCGCTCTTGACAGAGCAGAGAGCAGCTCTATCGAGGAGATGCGAGGCGCGAAGGCGGCGCGTGCCGGGAATATCTCTGTTCGCGGTCGGCGCGAATTGGATATGAATAATAGAGCCTGGCCAAGGCCGGGCCAAGAAGAGCGCGGGCTCGCCTTTATGGTTTTTGATTTGGCAACGGAGCCAGGCCACGGAAACGGGCAACGTCCCACCGGGACCGGAATCCCCATCCCTCTGCTCCCTACCGCCGGGCGATAATTCTTGCCCTTCATCCCCCGGCGTCTAATATCTCCCGTCCACGTTGCAGGGAAGAGCTTCACCCTGACGATCATGCTGCAGACGTCGCCGCCGCAGGTGGCCACCTTGTCGAAGGCGATCAAGGTGACCGTGGACGGTCCCAGGGAGCCGCGTTCCAAGACAAGTGAGTTTACCTACCGAGGATAATGCCGAGGATAATGCGGAGGGGGGGGGGGAACCCTCTTTTGCGCGAGGGGCCACCCCAATCGATGTTCGGTGACTCGTTAAGAGCGCCGGTCGACGAAAAACGTCGCAAGGTCGACTCGCGCGCCGGCGAGTCCCGTCTCCCGATTCCGACTCATGAAATTCATGCCACGTTGCAGGACACCAGGCCTTTCATCCCTTTCACTTCGGACCTCGCCCGTTCCCCTTCGGACACCCGCAGGACCCGCTGGGATTCAAGCTGTCGGGTAAGTGGGTGTTCCCTAATCGAAGACACGCGCGCGTACCTCCTTCATCTTCGTCGCGACGAGTTTGCGCGGATACCTGCTTCCGGCTTGGGGCTCACCTTCTGCCTCTCGGCACGTCTCCCCGTCGATAGATAACTAAGTTTGCAGCCGCCCGCCCGTCCCCCCCCCCCCCGCCCCCCTTCCCTCCCCGGTGTGCCGTGCCGTGTCCCTGGCGAGGAGAGGAGAGCAACTGCGGCAACTTTGGCGGGCCGGGGTCGACGCCCTCTTCTCGCGCGCTGGCTTCGTGGCTGCGAAGGGTGTCAAAATTGAGCGTCGGCAGGCACCGGCTCAAAATTGAGTTTTGCCACCGGCCTCTAAGTGGAGAAGACTCTGATTAAGCCCCCCGAGCGCGCCAGCTCTGCCTTTTCGTTTCGACGGAAGGTCGCCGGGCACGGAGAGGCCGCGAGGAAACTTCGCCATCCCACCTCCTCCTCCTCCCCCCCCCCCTCATCGTCCTCCTTCCCTGAACTTGGCTAATCGAAGGCGCGAACCGATCGAATGTTCCCGCCAGTTTCTCTCTCGGACTCGGATCGTCGACCGTCGATCTCGAATCGGATTCGCGCGATTGCGCGATTGCGCTTTCACGGAGGTGGTGCTCGCCGACTACGCATCGACCTATCGAGATATATCGCCCGGCACCGTACTCAGCGCATAATCGATAATCGGAGCTCTTTCTCGGGCCGGTAATGCGCTCGCTGCGATATAAACGATGCTTTAAACGCTTCACCGTCGTGAGCGTTTTCGAAAAAGTTTTCAGGCCGGCTCGACAGGACAGTCGGGTGGCACGAATTCCATTGAAACTCGTTCGAAGCTCCAAATTTTGATGGGACTAGCCCGGAGCACCGGAGGGTCGGGTACTGATACTGGTGCACCGACAGTGTATTGTTTCGGCATGATAAGCGGCTTAACGGAGCTTCGCTCCCTCCTATCCCCGAGGCGTACTACGGGATGGCAGTCCTGCCGTCGATTTCTCCCCTGCTCCCTTCGCCCCCTCCGGGTACCCCCCTCCCCCTCCCTCCCCCTCCGGCCGCCCCCGCGCGTCCGCGATCTGCTCAATCAAGAATCAGCCACTGCCGCGCCTGATGCCGGAGCGCACCTCAGCTCTTCTTCCCTTCGCGATTCGCGTCCGCGATTGCGATTGCTCCAACATCGGCGACATGCCGACGGGGTGGGCGGGCGGGGGACATTCGTTGAAGGACATTCGGGACGAATCTCTCGGAGCAACGGGCTCTCTCGTAGGCTGCGTACGTAGGCTTCTCTCTTCTTCTCTCTTCCGGCAAAGAGATGATCGCGCGGCTCCCGGCGCGGCTTCGAACGCCGTCCCGGACATCGATCGGCTCTCCCACCAATCGAGATATCAATATCGAAAAGTGCACGGGCTACAATCTCGGAGGCGTATGGGCGAGTCATTGGCTTATTGGTTTCCACGCATCGCCGGGTAAATTGCACTCGCGCAATTGGGTCACCTACATTGTCTCGGGGGGGGCCAGGGCGCGAACGGCACTCGGCTAATATCGATCGGTTTATTTCGAGCGATGTGTGCCCGCTCGAGTTTTTTCAACCCTTTCGCTCGGGGTTCGTCGCTCGGCTCACAGGTTGCGCCTCCGTCCAGTCCGACGGAGGGTCGGTCAGTCGAGCACCTTTCGAACTTTCAAAGCTGTCCAGCGCCGACCGGGTATCGCTGGCTGAGGTAAGGGGGTGCTCAAGAGCTAGTTTATTAGATATCTACGACGGGAGGGTTGATAAGGAGGAAGGGGGAAACGGCGGGAGCCGGAGCGAGGCGTGTGAGCCAAGTGGCTGGCCGTACGGGGTTGTTAAGGTGCCCATTGAGGTGTAACTAGGGGGATGTTATTAAATTTCGTTCGGGCCTACCTCGACAGCAGGGACGAATTTTATGGGCTCCCTAAGGGCTTCGTGAGAGCGCCGTTGTCCGACGGACCACGGCCAATGCGTCTTTCTCTCCCTCCGATCTTCGATACACCACCTCCCTGCCTCCCCCCTCTCCTCCCTCGCCCGCCACTCTAATTTCACCCTCCGCGTCAGTCGCGATACGCGGAGGCGACGCGCTCCAGCTCGTTATCTCGCCCGTTGCTCGCTCGATCCGCGCCTTATCGGCACGGATCCCTTTTATTTTCGTTCGAGATCACCTCGCGTTCTTCTCGCCTCGAGAAGATCTCTGCTCGCCAATAGCGATCGAGAAAACACCGCGAGGGATCTGCGAGGGATTGCCTCTCGCGATGATTCCGATATCACGGGATCGCGACACGCGACCGAGAAACGATCGCTGCTCGAGCTCGGAGAATTAATGTGTCCGATGACAGACAGCGCGCGATGGATCGTCCCCGAGATCGTCCGCGAACGGAAACACCGTGATCGCGCCCGCCATCGCGGGAGGCCGGCTCGTCTTTGTCAGTCTGGCTAAGGGGATGAAAAATCGCGAGGTGCCAAGATTCGAGTTAACAAGAACAGCTCGTGCAGCCCCAATCTGCCCTCCCTCTTTCCGCTCTCCCGTGTCAATTAACCGCCTGCGAGGACCGGGGGACCGGCGGCGGGGGACTCGGGTGAGGGGAAGTGGAGAACCGGAAAAATCGCGACCCCTGTTTCAATAAGGTGGCCTTTACCTCATTTGGGGGAGATTGTTAGGAACGCTCAGTTTAAAACTGTCGCTCCGCTCCCGGATCGTTTTGCAGTAAATTCGCGAGCTTCTTTTAAAGCCGATCCTTCCCGCCCCGCCGGGGCGCGCAATCTGCGGGGAATTATTAATGCGAATTCTTCTTCCGTCCTAATATTCTCCCGCGTGCCGTCAAGCTCCCTTTCCCACGCGAAAGCGTCGATGTTCTAGCGCGCAGCGCATCTAGGACGAATCGTAAATCTCACGAGGTGCTGATTGCTTTAGTCGCGACAAGGTTTACCCTGACCTGCTACGTCCGTCGGATTATATTCCCCGTTTTCGGGGACTTGGACGCCATCGTAGCTGATTTACGACGCGGCGCGTTTAAAGGTCGCTTTCACGTACGGGGAACCGAGCGGCAACCCTTCGGCGACGGTGCGGTCCTTAAAGGGAACCTTTTTAAGGGTTGTTCCTGTCCACCCCCGTGTCGAATCACTGCGGATCCTTTAAATTCGCGTCACATTTCACCCTCTTGCGTGTCTTGCAGGGGCATCCCGGGGTGTCCCGTCTTTTAATCAGGTCCGGCGACCGGGACCTTTCTCTGGAAGCGACGCTGACTAATGACGCTCTCTCCAGTCGTCTCTCTTTCTCTATCACCTCTCTCTCTCTCTCTCTCTCCCGTCTCTTCCTCTATTTTTCTATTTTGACGTGGAAGACCGCCGAAGCTACCCGTTGGCATCGGCTACGATGATTCGCGGAATCGACGTAACGTTTACGGCTGAGATAGCTATTTCTACCTGACGTCTATTAGAGAACTGTACTGGTCTGTGGACCAGTTTTCATCAAGGGGAATAAAATGCGCGCACCTAGAAGATGATTCTGATAATTACATGTTCGACTTGTTTCCATTCCGCGCGCGAGACGATAATCCAATTGCTGCGTCCGTCATGGAGTCAGTTAGTCGATGAGCGACAATAAGAACGGCATTGGAATATCTGCGAGACGAGAATCCACGCATCGCAGAACATTGTCAGTTTCTTAAAAGATCCATCATTTTTGCGTCCTCCGTCGGCTTCAAAGAGAAAATCTCCTAGCAGCGGGATAAAGAGAGAGCGAGAGAGAGAGAGAGAGAGAGAGAGAGAGAGAGKGAGGGAGGGAGKGAGAGAGAGAGAGAGAGAGAGAGAGAGCAATTTTCTCGTCCTTTCTCGAAATATCTCCTCCGTGGAGCTTAGATCGGTGCCAGGGACCTTTCCAGGGTGGCATTTTAGGGGTTGCTGCGACGCGATAATGAGAACGGGCGCAAAGGGTGGGTGTGCAAAGACATCCAACCGGCAGTAGCTAGAGGATAGAACACGGGATGGAAAGAGGAGGGACGAGCGAGCCGAGGAGTAACAGAGAGAGGAAGCGAAGAGCTCGGCAAAGAGGGGGAGATCGAGCTCCGCAAGGGTTAACGCCTTAGCAGCAAGAAGGGCGTTTTTAACGCCTGTTTTGCATAGATTTGAATGGATAAGGCAGACAGGAAAATACGCGAATTAATTTATTATGTATCTCGGGGCTGGCAAGATCGGGAAGGCTCCAGGGAGGGGGCGGGGGGCGGACGACTTTCCCCGTCGTTTACGGGCCGCGCGTCAGCCCTTCGAATCAACGTCTTTGAATAAAGACGTCGCTTTGCGTGGCTGCGTCGATGCGTTCGCCCGTAAAACGTCAAAGATTCGACCCGGGGGGGGAGGCGGAGGGGGGAGGGGAGGGGGGCAAGCGGGCACGCGGAGTTTAGTTCGCACCGGAAATGGTGACGGGGTTCTCGCGCGATGATCCCATTTTCCAGGCTCGTGGAAACCAGCACGTGGTTCCGGGATTGGGGTGGTGGGGGGAGGTGGTGGTGGCGGCGGCGGAGTAGGGGCGTGGGGAGGGGGCGGGGTGTATCGCGGAAATAATTACGAGCGAAAAGTGTAATCGGAATCCGGAATCGCCGGTCTCGTCAATGAATTCTGTAATCGACGTGGCCAAATTTAATTCAGCCCGCGGGCGGCTCGGTGGCGAAACGTATATAAAGCTACGCTTAAAAGCTCATATTACACGTGACGTCACATTACCGCATCTCGGGAACGGCGCGACCAAAGTACGTAGCACATTTTGAGCACGCTGCTCGATAATACATCATCCCTTAAAGCCCCGGTAGCCCGATAGAAGGCACACGCAAAGGCAACTAACCCTAGGGCCGTAACGTTTAAGCTTAACATTTCTCACCCCTTAAAGGGTAGCGGCGGCTCCTTGAACCCTTTCAGCCTCGTCTCCCGTGTTCTGTCTCCCTCCTGCTCGCTCTCACTCTTTCCCAGATCTCTCGCCGGGGCCCACCCCTCATTAGTCTTCATTTGTTTTCGGAATTATCGCCCGCCAGCCCGAACCCAAGCCGGCACGCGAGTTCCGTCGAAAGAGGGTGCACGGCATTTTCGGGGTTTATTAAATTGAAAATATGTTACACCCGCTCCCGGGATACGTGCCGCGTCGAACTTTGCGCGCGAGGAAGTTAGAAACTTGACCGAACTTTTATCGACGCGCCGAACGTTTATCCAAAATATTGTGAAACAGGGGGGAAGTATTTTTTCGAATTTCATCAGATTGCCTTTTAATGCGAACGATTACGCGCCCCGCGGGGAAAGTTAACAGGATCACCGCGATTAAAATATCCCGTTCCATCGGGCGATTTTATCACATGAATATTTCAGCGGACCGTGGACCGTGAGGATAATTCGATGCCGCTCATTTTCGCGGATAAACCTCGTTAACGCCGACGGAGAATTATTTTTAAGACGGCGATCCAAATTTGATCGCTCCGCGACGAACGCCGCGAGAGGGAGGGAGGGCATTGTCTGAGCTATCGGACGGCGCTCGCGCGATGCCATCACCTAAGAATCCCGATGCCTGAGGAGCTTACCGAAGCGGTTCTTATTCATGCTGCAGCCAACGGAAGCCGTCCGTTGGCTGCCGTAAGCTCGGTGGCAGCGGTGCTTTCGCGCGCCTCTTATCGTTTTCTTAATCCCCCTCATAAAGTAGGAGGACTACGAGCTGGCCCGTTCAGTGTGCCACGCCGGTGTGTGGTAGGACGCGAGATAGCGGTGTCCTCTCCCTCGCGGGCGCGCGCGGCTTAAAGAGAGCTTAAAAATCTCCCCTGCGGCCCCTACCGAGCTTTTTCACGCCCCACCACGCGGCACGGAGCGACGGGTGGGGGCGCGCGAGCGACCAATGGGGCGACTCGCGTGTCGGGATGGTCACGCCCTCGTGCCAGTGACCGGACAACTCTCCCCACCAGCGCAAAGCGCGTTTCCCCTGCTTACCMCCCCGCCGTGGCCCCCACCCTGGCAGCGCGTACGGTGGCTTCGCGCAGCCTTCACGGAATTTTTAAACTGCCCCGCACAGATGACGGCATAATCTGTTATTGATCAAGGTCTTTCGAAAAACCGATACCACGTCGATGACCACGGAGTGGTTCGCTCCTTAACGCCGCCGCGACGCGCGCTCAGCGTCGATCTTTGGCGCGTGCGATGTAAGAAAGAAAAAAAGAGGAGAGAGATAATATCAGATCATTCGGCAACTAAACTTGTTAAACGAGCGAGTACTAACGTCTATGACAGCGGGAGACAGATTTCTTGAAAGAAAAACGAACAACGAGTTTGCGAGAGTTCAGCACACGCGCCGACAGATGCGCGATGATGCGATGATACGTCAGCCGATCCGTTTGGACCGCCGATCACGACCGATCTCCGACGAACTTTTTGATGTTGTCATAAGTTTAATTGCATCGAAACACATGCTTGCGCGGCCGCGCGCAATATTGGCTATTATCGAAAAAAAGCTATGATCGATCGTCTCTCTGCATCCTCTGTTGGATAAATTTAACTGTCCATCCACGTCAAAACCGCCTCTACGTCAAAGGGATGCGTTTCTACGACTCGGACTGTCAGTCGATCACCGTTTACCTGCCGGAAATTATACAACGGCAGCCGTGACGCTGCAGAAATGTGTGTTGTACGTCTTGTCACGAAACAATCGTATCAGTCATTTTCAGATGCAGACGCTGCCGTCTGCATCGCGTTGCTCGCCGAAAGATTGTATCCTGTTTGAAAGTGTCAACTCTTGACACGTGCACGGCTGCCGATGTACGGGCTAAATCAAAATATTTTTTAGATGAAAGCTTTTGATGCGTACACGAAAGCGCAAATTCCCCAGCGCGCCCTTCGTAGCGGTGTATTTCCCGACACGGATATCGAGGTCAGCGCGGCGCGATGACAGCGGAGACGCTGAACAAACGCGGTATCCTCGTGGGGCGTGTAATCTGCATTTCTTTGATTGCACAGGATTGCAACACCTGGGTCTAGAGCAAGGAGCGGGTCAGGGATGGGGCGGGTTACCCCGAGGATCTCTACCGCCGCACTGTCTTCCACCGCCCCCCGGTCACCACCCGCACACACATCCGCAGCCAGTTGGTGCGTCGGCCTTCAACCCCTTCCACCACGCCATCGAACAAAGATCCCCGAGGCTGCCGGGATCCAATGCCGGTAAATCCAACGCGCGAGCGTCTCGCGCGAGAATAAAGATTCCGCGGCGGCGGCGGCGGCGGCGGCGGCGGCAGCAGGGGGGCCGGGGGAGGAGGAGGGGAAGGGGCTCGACTCGCGAGACCCCCGACCCCCGACCCCCGCCTCCCGCCCCCCTGAGAGGGGGTGGAGCGGCGTGTTTAAGTAAACGCGCCGTTAGGCTCGGATGGAGGATTAAACGATTAATAGCCGTGTAAATTGGTGTGTCTGAAAGAATCCACGAGGGGTGATTTGGGTCCCATCAGCGTGTCCGTGCGGGAAGTAACGCCGACGACGTCACCCGGCAACCCAGGACCGGGCTTGCTGACAACGGCCTCCGTAACGGCGCCGACGCCACCCGCCGAGTCGACCACGACTACCACGACCCCCAGCCCGTCCGGACACCACTCACACTTTCAAGGTAAGCGTGTCGCGAGATCCGCGTGATCCGAGTCCCCGAGTTTACGAAGCTCCGGCAAGGCTGACGTCCTGTTGTCTTGTTCCTAACGCAGGTCTTCATCTGCTGGGTGCCACGGGATCCATCTTCGGCTCGATATTCGCGCCGCTGTTGCCGCAGTCCTCTTGGCTCTACAATCCGCTGTACCACACGCAACAGTACATCCTGGAGCCGGAATGGCACGCCCTGGCCCTGAGAATGGCGCAGCAGCGACTGCAGAGGCCGGATCAAGCCCGGCTGGAGGAACTCAGGAAGCTCCGGAGCAGCAGCGACAGTCCCGAGAGCAGCACGAAGGACGAGGAGCGGAGGGGAGACGATCAAGGGGATTTGCGTCGATCCGGACTGGACAGTCCCGACGACAGCATCGAGGTGGACGACAGGAACGATCAGGATCTCAACAGAGAGCGCATCAGGAGCGACGAGTCTCTGCCCGAACAGGATTCCCCGAGGATCTCGCCGGTCAGAAGCGACGTGGAGGACGCCGCTTCGACGGACGTCACCTTCAAGGAGGCATCGATCCGCCTGCGACCGAGCATGGAGAACTTGAACGACTCCGAGCTGCAGATCGATCAGGAGCAGATCGGCCGTCGAGGCGACCTCACCGTGAAAATCCGTCTAGAAGGCACCGTCGACCTCAGCACGAAGAAGGGTCAGGACAAGGAGAACGTCGGCCAGGATCTGACGATGCGTAGGAAGGAGGAGGGGATCGACGTCGAGAGGGAAGCCATCAGATCGCGGAGAGAGAGGAGTCCCAAGCCCAGACAGGTGTGGAGACCGTATTAAGGATCGAGGCGAGAACGAAACGCTCGTTCGTACCTTCCAGGATAGTCCTTCGAGGACTCTCGTGAATTCGGGGAAACGTGAATTCTCTCGCCGAAGGAGCAGCGATCCACGCGAGCGAGAGCGTGGATTGTTTCCTCGTCGAGGAAAGGGATCTTTATTGGCTGCCGGAGTATCAGCGAATTATCAGCGATGATCCGAGTCCGAACGTAACGGCAGCGCTCTGCCATGATGTTGTAAATTACTCTAGCGATGCTAAGCGACGTATCATCATCGTCAAGTTGTCCAAGGACGCGCCGGTTATGTCCAGCGCGACTTAACGCGACGGTCCTCCGCTTCCGGAAATTAATTGTCGAAAATTTCAGACGAATCTTTCTGTCGGAATTACTTGTCTGTTCCTCTGTACGCGTTGCGGTATCGCCTAAGAATTGTCACGGACTCGAGGACTAACCAGGGTTTTGCGTTCGCATAGTATGTACATACGCAACAATGTCCGATCACACTGTCTCTAGGTTAATGTTTCCGGAAAACAAGAAAAGAAAAAGAGAAAAAAGAAAAGGAAGATGTAACACGTTAAGCACTACCCTCTCGTCATTCCGATTAAGGACACTTGAGCCTCCTGAACGCGTCATCGGCTACACGAGCAGGCTGTCAAAGCGCGCGCCACGGTGCGGCGAATCCTGAAGAGGAAGACGTTTCCTGGATCAGGATACGTATCGATCATTCAGACGCCTCTCTCGAGATACGTCGGTGCCGGCGATGCGATCTTGAGGGAGCGTATCGCGAGATATTCGTGTGGCGGATGATTCGTTTGGTGCATGCGAAACTACGAGTAGCTTGTACGTTGTAAATATCGTCGCCGTCTTAAGGCTCTCGTATTCTGGCCGAGTCACACGCCGAGTTCACCTCAAGCTACGAGACATCGATATAATCGCGGACAGGATTTCGCTGTGTAATTATAACGCTCGCAGAATCCACGGATCGTCGTCCTGACGACGCTGTATGTATGCGTGACTGGCCTTAATCAAAATCATTCATTGTTTAAGTACACCATCAAATAAAGTAATATCATCCGTTCCACGACATCGATTTGTTCTTTCGCGATCAGCGGGCGCAGGAATTAAGCACCGACGCCGTTGGTAAACCGGTAAGTGCAGCGTTATAATAATTAGTGCACATGCAGATTGCGGATATTAAACGTCGTTGCAAATCGTCATTCGCGATAACGTCATCTTTTTACCGGCTCATCATAATCATGATTAATGGCAGCGTCGTCGCGTCACATAATCGATTTTAAAGCAGAGAACTCGGATCTTTCCCGTGCTCCGGGCGCGAGCCCGGATTATAATCTCACGTCACGCGTCGGTAATTAGCATTAATGTTTACCGCTCGAACCATCGATCCTGTTCGTCAATTAATCCACGGAAGTACAATACGTCACACTTGGAATGCCCTTACAGCACTTGGCGATAAAGTGGACAAATCGCGATCGCGTATTGAGCGATCCGCGCGTGCAACCTAATCCGGTCGGACGAGATGCAGCAGATTCAATAATTCGCCGCGATTGCAATCGAGCGGGATGCACCGCACGCAAAAACGGGCAGGCTCGATATCCGCGTGGTGAAAAGGTCCGCGTGATTGATGGAAAACAGACAAAGCACCGGTGAGCGGCCCGCGCGCGCCGACCCCGGTGTGTCCCTGAAATCGAGATAAAAAGACCGCAAAACAATTTTCTACATTATTTTCCGATGCGCGCCCAACCAAATGAGCGATAATGCCGACACGTCGCGCTGTCCCGCCCCATCTCTCCTCCGCGCCCCTTTCATAAATCTCCGTTTGCACGTTTTTCAGCGCCGGGGTCGGGGTGCGCGCGCGTGTCGCGGATCGTCCGTAACACTTTTACGGTCGCGCGACCGTCACGAATGCTTTGCATTTTTGCCCCCGTCGATATTTATTCGGCAACGGCCGATTAACCGGGAGCTCGATCCAATTTGCTCGATCCGATTTGCGGATCGCCTCGCGAAAGGCGACGGCGCGCCCTCGCGAATGAATTCTGACCAACTTTTACTTTCGCCGGGCTAATGAATGCAACGGCTAACGCGCGTCGATGCTCGAGTAGTACGTGCGGTCGATGTACCGTCCTCTCCCCTCCCCCCTCCGCCGCCGCGGAGGGGGGGAGGAGGGGTGGGCGGACGGGGGGGGAGAGGGAAAGAGGAGAAAAAGGGAAAACGGTGGAAAAAAGGAAGGGCAACGTTCGGCAACGTGGCACGGTTTCTCGCTCCCCCTTCTCCCTTTTTTTTTCCTTTCGGCTCTCCTTCCCTCTCCCTCCGCCACCGCCGAAATCCGTATATACGTCTATGCTGGTCGGGTTATCGCAACAAACTACCCCAATGACGACACGATTAAAATTTCACGGCAAGCTGCGTGAGTTCGGGCATATATCTCTTT
Source organism: Eciton burchellii (assembly GCA_020341155.1). NCBI lineage: Eukaryota > Metazoa > Arthropoda > Insecta > Hymenoptera > Formicidae > Eciton > Eciton burchellii. The sequence goes on from JAHMML010000011.1 coordinate 3,624,246, forward strand.
CTCCTTCTTTCCCTCTTTCTCTCTCTCTCTCTCTCTCTCTCTCTCTCTGTCTCGCGCGCGCTCGCAACGACCCGTCTCTATATGATCCCTCTCTGCGCCCCCGTGACTGCCCCCGATCGTCCGGTTGCCGTCCGCTCTATCCGACCCCCGTAACCCGTCTCTCGTCCAACGAGAGAACCCCGCCAACTCCTCATCCCTGTCGGGTGATTGGTACGCGACCGCAGCCACCCCCGCTTTTTAATACACCCGCACCTGCATAGGCTGCACCCGCAACCGGTGAGCCATCAGCGTATATGTATATGTATATATACATACGTATATATAATGCGGCGGGGKGCATCCAACCCCTCTACGCGAGCGGTACCCTCCCCGCCGACCCCCTTTCCGATCTGCCTCGGCATGGAACTCGGCGCGCGGGCCTCGTCCCCCCTCGCGCCAACGCGCCGCGTCAACGTCACGGTGTACTGAGTGATTCATCGATCGAACGTATTCGCGTCGTCCCAGCATCCATTCCCCAAAATAGCGACAAAGACTAGTCCTCTCGCGGCGCGTACTTCGTACACAAGGCTCGCGGCAACGAAACCGCGCCACCGGTGAGCCGCTAGACATACGAAAATGCATTTCAGGACGCGGCGCGCGGCTGGGTCTTTCGACAACAAACGGAGCTTTCGCTGCCTTTCGCGAAAGGTGTTTCGGACGCGCAGGGAAACGCCACCGAGTATTTGTAAACGACTATAAAGCTCTATCGTTGCCCAGTCGAGGGAACTGCACGAGCAGAGGTTGCTGATACGCTGATAACTGTTTTTATGGATATCGGAGTATCGGGGAGGGAGTCGAAAGGCTCGAAGCGTCCAATGTCCGTCCAACCGTCCAACAGGAATGAATTGTCACGCAGCGCGCGAAGCGCGGCCAGCGGAGAAGAAGAGATAAGCGTGGACCGAGACGCCGATGGAAAGAGAGACGATGATGAGGGAGGCAATCTCGCGAGTAGAGAATAAGAAAGCCGGATCGCCCGAGACGCGCTCCTTTACCCCTTTCCCGTTCGGGCTGAGGGATCGGTAGGACCGCGCGGAAGGCGTCGAAGCCCGGGGAGAAAAATATCTCAGCCGTAAATAAATTATAGGAGTCGAAAAAAGTTTCCCAGCACGTCGGCCTCCCGCTGCTGCCGCTGTTGCTGCTGCTGCTGCTGCTGCTGCTGCTGCTGCTGCTGCTGCTGCCGCTGCTGCTCCTCTTGCTTCCGGATAACGCGACGCTCGCTAGGAGAAGGTCGGAGGTATACTTTAGTACTTTTTGTCCTTCCAAGCTGCCACCGGCCTCGCCCGACCCTCCGCCTTTTCCGTCAGGGGAGAGTGTTCTTTTTTATTTTTTCGCTACCCTCTCTCGCCAGCCGAGCACTTTAGATAATAAGGCCAGGGCGCTCGGTACGGACGAAAGGGTAAATTGGGTATTCGTCCGAGGAATTATCTCTCTAATTTCTTTAACGTACCAGTCTCTCACCTTCCGTTCCTCTTATGTACGTATAATTTCCATCGCACCGCGCGCGCAACCTCCTCCCCTCCCTACCGCTGCCCGCCGTGACCTACCCTCGCTGCCCCCCCTCTGACCAGCGGATCGGGACGAGGTCGAACCCCATCAGCCGACACTGGAGTCTCCTCACGCCTCCTGAAGATGAAAGCTTCAACCACCTGCCAGGAAGATTGGAAGATGTCTGACCCACCGGCTGACGTAATTATTGCGCCGATTCTTTTGAAGCGGTCTCTACGGTTCGATTTGCCGCGACCGCGCGCAATTTCGCCCCGCTCGTCTTTCCGATATTCAGCAATTAGCCGCGAGATAAGCGCGCATCCTGTTTCATTTTCAAGTGGATTAATTACAACGGGAAACAGGGCCTTTGTGATACCGAGAGATAGCCGTGAGAGTAAAACGCCCGCGCGTTCTCTCTCCCAACACTGCACTCGCTTGCCACTGGATGATCAAGGAGCGGATGATTAATTCGAACGATACGATACAAGAAAGCGTGCACGGGGAAAATTTTCCGCGAGGTTAGAGCGAGACGTTCGCCTCGCCTTGCGGGAGATGTAACGAGGAAGCATTACAAGCAGCGTCCCGAAGCTAATAATAACAAACGATCGCCGATGCGAGGAGGGATGGCGGTGTAATTCGTACAAATGATAGTTGACGACTATCGGCCGGCGGAGGGTGGAAACCCGTATCCATCGGAATGGTCCTGAAATTAGATCCCACCCTTGGCGCAGGTCCGAGTTCGACAAATTCGGTTAGCCGGATGAAAAATGAAGCGTTGCCAGCGGCCGCCCAGCGCCGAGATTAGCCGCCCTTCGGTCCCTCTCGTCCTTCGAGCGTAATCATAATCGAACGAGGATCCTGCGATCCTCGCATCGGTTTCCGGCATCGTTCATGAGTTTTCAACAGATTTTGGTTTGACGACGAGCGCGCGCGCTCGTTTCGTTCGTACGACGAGTTTAGTAACGACGAGTTTTGACGAGAGACCGACTCCGAGGATTACTTTACAAAGGACGAGCCCATCGCGACTCTCCGGCGGATCGGATGACAACGCAGAAATAACTGTAAGAGAAGAGGTTTGTTCGTCGCGTAGCCCGAAGCGCTACGCCATATTATGTTTGCCCCTGGTGTTTGCGACCGCTCGTACTCCGGACGACGATATCTCGAATGAAGGGTGGCTCGACGATAAGACGGACGTATATTCGTATTCGCGTATTTCGTGTTTCACGGATTTCCACCGTGCGATTTAATGATCCACGACGAGACGCGATGGAACTCGATGACGGAGACACCGCTATCTATCGTATGATCGCTTATGAGTATCCAGAAGAGCGGAATCCCAACGGCGGTTTCCATCGCTGACAATGATCTCGAAACCCTTTGCTCCTATCGAATGCGCGGCGGCAAAATCGAGCTTTACGGCAAACCGTGAACGACCCTAATCCCATTTAGGTGCGCTTTCCAAATCGCCGGCAGCGTCTTTTCAATGGCGGAGGCACGAATCAAACGATGAAGGGGGCGGGAGGTGGCGGCATTGCCAAAAGCGTAACTCTGCCAAAGACAATATAAAAGTTGGGAGGGTCCCGCGGGATTGGAAGTCGTAAATATCATCTGCTAAATAAAGCTTCATCCTCGAGCACGACTCAGGCGATGGTGAAAACCCCTTTGCACCGCTTCTAAGAGGGGGACGAGTCCAAGACAAAGACTCGTAACGCCGTCTGACATTAAGGTATTGGAGGAAAGAATGGCTAGGGTGTACCTAAACGACGTCTCCGTTCGATCGCTTACCTTTGCATTCACGATGCATATTCCCATAGCGTCTCCAACGTTAGAGACAAGAGAGAGAGAGAGAGAGAGAGAGAGAGAGATTTCTTGCAGTCGACTCCGAAATCGGCGTGCATCGGCGTGAAAGAACATCTTCGTTTCGAGGATGCACTTGCTTTCGTTATTCCGAGTGCGAGCCAGCGAATGGGAATCGCAGCGAGGGACGAAATGATGCGTCCGGAATTAAAATCACCCCTCCCCCGTCCCGTGCATCCTGGAAATTTGCTCTTCCGCATCGGAGTGCGCCATCACGATTCGCCCTCGGGGGTCCCCCTGAAGGAGTCGCGCGAACCATTAAGCAGAAGCGTTTGGCTAACCGAGAACAAAAATCCGGCGGCGATATTTTTCTGTTCCCTTCCCGGTGATGGCAATGGGGTGGCCGGAAGGTGGTTGAATTCCGTACGTGCCAGCACGGACAAAAGACAAACGTCGCCGCCGCTGCCACCGTCGTCGTCGTCTTTCGTTTGTTTCAAGCGTCATTTGTTTGGCGACCTGGCGGACGGCACCGCTCGTGGCTTCTCGAGACGCGGGGGAAGCGAGAAGGATGAGAGGAGGGAATTCACAGGGGAAAGAACGCGGCGGATATGGGGTTGCATGGTTAGGAGAGGCCGCATTTGAATACCACTGGAAGGAAGGGTGCGTTCTTTCATTTAGGCTTCGTGCATCTTCGTGCATCCACGCGTGTACCACTTTGATAAGCGGCAGGATCTTCGCGCGAGAGAGAGAGAGAGAGAGAGATGGTTGCAAAGACCGCAAGCGGCTCGCGAATCGCACTCGGATCGGATTTTAGATAATTACGGGTGTCAATGAAATCGGAGAAAGTTCCGGCGCGGTTCCTCCTTCGCGATATCGCGACATCTCGGACGTTCGAGAACTCCGAGGAAGAGAACGACAATGACGAAAGATGCGGCGGAGGGAAAAGAGTGAAGGGGGATTTCTTTCATCAGAAAATAATTAAGGTTTTCTATGGAGATGATGGATTCGGCGAACCTGCCGTTCGCTCAGTCAACGTCAGAGCTTGACAATAGGTTCAATGGATGGAACGCTCCTTTATTTAAAGTAGCTTTGTGTCCTCGCGAACCCTCTTCCTGCCCTGGCGCAACGGATCGGTATCTGGATCAGATAGATTCGGTTCGCGCGCGCTCGCCTTTCCACGCCGATGACCAGCGAAATTAAGGAAAAACTCGCCCCTGAAAAATCCTCGCCCGAGAGCGGCTCGGCGAACCTAACGAACCGAGATTCGTCACTTGCCACTCGCTTCTCGTCGGCGAGCAAGCGATCATTACTACCCTGCATCGATCTCGGACGAGAGAGAGAGAGAGAGAGAGAGAGAGAGAGAGAGAGAGAGGGAGAGATTCGCGGATAAAGGAGAGCAAAGGAGGACGAAGCGCAGATCGAGAAGCTGGCGATCGGAGCGCCGCAGTTCTGCCGCTAAACCGAAAGCCTCGGAACGAAAACAAAGACGAGCGTTTAACGATATTGTCACGGGAATCCCCCGAGGGGGATCAGAGATGGTTCCTCCAAGCCGTGGCTGACGGGGACCAACGCCGGATGCTGGATGTTGGCTGCCGGGCGTTCGGCTGGGTGGTATTATTCCGAACCATTTGTCACTCGGCCGAGCCGACAACCCCTTTCGTTTCTCCACGCTCCCTCGCGCGCGCGCGCGCGCGCCACCCCTTTCTTCTCCGCCCGCCACCTTCGTGAGTTTTTATGGCCGCGGATCGTGGCAATATGCCGACAAGGGGCCGGGGGGAGGCACGCGACAACCAACCTCGGGTAGACTCGAGGACAGATTAAGAGGGTGCGAGGATCCTGCCTTTTTTTCTCCCTCCCGATCCTGTTCCTGTCGTTGCGCGGGTTAAGTATCCACCTAATCCGCACCACGGCGAGATCGTTTGCCGGGCGGGGAGAGGTGGAGGAGGCGGGCGGAGTGGATAGCGGGGGAGGCTGATGCTCGAGTAGAGTATTCCGCGGCTCGAAGAGCCTCCGCGAAGGGGTTCTGACGAAGACGTATCGCGCGTTTGTTTTTGCGAGACTTCCTCCATCGTCGTTTGTCGCGCAATGCGCGCGCGCGCGAGGCGGGCAACGGTCTTGCACGCGGATCCTTCTGTGGAAACGCTTGAGAGGCCGCGATCCGGAATCACGGAGGAAACCTCCACTCGAAAACGGTCGTAATCTCGCGCCTCTTCTTGCGAATCTGCGCGCGCGCGCGCGAGAAAAAATCCTTGACGAGTCGTCGCGACGGAGGAGCGGGCGGGCGGAGAACGGATCGGCGAGATCGCGAGCGCGTAATCTGCTAAAAGTCTGCTTAATTATGAGCGGTAGCTCGGCGCGGGGATACCCGGGGCGAGTTGGCGCGGGCGCGGGTGCTTCTGTTTTCGGACTTTTCCATTAGCCGGATGAATCGTTAGTCTTTTGTTGACTTTTATTGGGGGGACACTGCTGCCGGACGCGCTCGTGTTGGTGCGTGAGTGCGCGTCGACGGCGCGCAATCGTGATTAATAAAGTAAGACGTCACCTCTTTTTCTAAATCCTTCCACTCCGTTTTCTTTTTCACAACCGTAATTCTGATCGCGCGTTATCGCACGATCGATGACGATCGCGGCGTTTGCGATCGATCGGATGATTCGGACGGGGCGCAGCACGCCAGCTCGGCGATAGCTCGACGCATCCCCGCATCGCTGAAGGCCCTCGGAAGGGCATAAAATGAAAATAGATCAAAAGTACTTTACGCGAGGAGTAACCAAGTATTCGGCGGCCGCTTCTCGGTGGTCCATCAGATCGACCGGAGGGTTAATTTTCTGGTCAGTTGGTCGCTTCTGGCTCTCCAGGGTTATAGCGGCGATCTCGAGACCCGTAACAACCCCTACTTTACCCCCCACATAAATATCCGGAATTAGCCATTTCTCCTGGCCTCTCTCTCCCTCTCTCTTCCTCTCTCTCTCTCTCTCTCTCTCTCTCTCTCTCTCTCTCTCTCTCTCTCTCTCGCCGCGTCGCTCCTCGCGCCGCCTCGTGCTCTTCTGGCCCTTCCCCCTTTCCTGCCGCGGCCAGCGTGGACTTTGGACGTCGGGTGGGGTCTACGATCACTTGACCGATTAAGGACCGAAGCGGAGGGCTTCGATTCGAGTAGTCGCTCCGTTACGCGGGGGCCGTGAGTGGATTGACGTAATTGAGGAGAAAACACGATGCAAACCGTCATTTCGCGGCGGAGTCGAGAGTAGAGCTCGCGTTTCCCCACCGCGGGCATTTTCATTCGCGATTAATCAACTTTTGGCTTCCCCCGCGATCGCGGAGCTCTTCGCGCGTGCGCGCGTCATTGGCTCGCCGTCAACCGGTAGCGAGATGTTTGGATCACGGCGATCCCGTTTCGTTTCCCGTCCGAGCGAAACAGAAATTCGACAAGATTCGACAAGCAGGGACTCTCGATTCCAATTCCTCCGGATCCGTCCCTTTTGCGGGAAAACGGCAAACGCAGTGCGCATCGCCATCGTATACGCTTTTGCGCGCGCGTGATCGCGAGATAATCGGGATCTCGCGCGAGATCCCGAGAGACGATTGCATCGTCCCGCAGCGAGCAAGCGAAGATCGCCGGACGCTCGTCAGCTCGATACGGGCTGAAAGTTTGGAGCAACTCTACCTCTCTCGGGCGCCGCCGACGCCGTCAGCTTCCGGCTTGATCCCACCGCCTTCGCGTCAGCGAATATAGCGGGGATTTCGCCGCGAATGAGAGACCCCGGGAGTGACTGCGGCACGGATCGCCTCCTCTCGTTTTTACTCACTCCGGGATTAAACAAAAGCCAAAGCTCCTTAAACTGCGGTCGCGGCTAAGCTGGATACATGCGAGGGTCCCACGAAGCGGCCTGCGCCGGATCTCGCTCTTTTGTCCGACCCCGTGATCCTCTTTGCTCTTCGCGAACTGCCACGTAACAACGTCTCCCACGGCGACACACCGGCCGGAGGGGGCGGAGGGGGCGGGGGTAGGGGGTAGGGGGGTAGGGGGGGTGTCCGCGGAGGGCCGGTGTCTATATCGTTTAGCTTATTCGGCGGCGGGCGCGTTACCCCGAGTTCGCGATCGACCGGACATCCGAGGCATTCCGCTCGGCTTACGAGCGCCTCGCTTTTTCCACTGAACTGCACAATCTCGCGGTTTGTGCGATCCCATGGGGAATTCCGCGCCGAGATATTACTACGTCACTAGCACGTCCGGGAGCACGCCTCCGACGAGGCGATTAATTCCCGGAGAATTAAAGCGCGTCAAGTTGGGATACTCGATCGAGGGAACTGATCGAGATTCGTGTCCCGACAGAGCACACAAACGGCAACAAGCGAATGGTACACACCATCAGGGGCAGCCGGTCCAGTCGGTTAGTTTCACGAGGGGTGGTCAGGGGTGAACGGGAGGAGGAGAGTAGGAGAGCAGCGGGAGACATTTTTTTTCCTAATATGAATTCCGCCGGCTCCGCGGCCGTGAATCACTCCGATATCTCTGTCTCTTAGCACCGGCTATGAATACAATATCGAATCGTAAGAAGCGGGGACGGCATCGCCCCGGATGGGACCAAGTCGGAATTGGTGATAAAAACGTTCCGGCGAAACAGCCTCCGGCCATCTCCAGCCTCCCTTCTCGTCTCCTCCGGATGATCCTCTCGTGTTCTTCCTGGCCTGCCGGCGTCACGGCGATCGCGAGATCGCTTCGACGCGCGCTCATCTTAACGCGCGCCGCGTGGTTTTATCGAGAGCGAGAGCGCCGAAGCGGGGAGCAAAGTTATCTGGATCGTCCCCGATATCTACATCGCTGGTCACCCCGGCATGGGGCGAGCCCGCGAGTCGCCGGCCGAAAAAATCCAACTGTGGGAAAATCGCGCATCGCGGGTCCGCCCCCCTCCCTCCCTCTTCTCTCCCCGAAGCGACAAGACGGAAAGTTCTTCTCCCGGAGCAGCCGGCGGGATCGAGATCGGGATTCGGGATCAGTTACGGGGTAAGGTCGAAGAAGGACTGATCCTGTATTTGAATACGGGACTCTCTCGGAGGACTACATGCATTTTAACTACCGGCCAGATGCCGCGGCTCTCACGCTGCCCCGATGCCCGGGCATCGTCAAGTTTCCGAACTATCGTCACTCGGGCCAAGGATGTGGGGCCTTGAATCCTAAAGACGTCCGCCACTTTGAACTCCCGGCTACGCTCAACATCGTGGCGTCTCCCTTCCGAGCCCCTCGACACGTCATAAGACGTGGCTCCCTGCCTGCATTCAGGGAACCTCTTTCGAATAATTCATAGAATTAGAATTGGACGTAGATCTCGTCGCGCGCTCATTTCGCAGAACGCGGCCCTGGGCCGCGACTGTCCAACCGCGTTGGACGTAGTTACGAGAAACGCGCGCGTCGAGCGTAAGTTTTCCGCTTCTCACACATTTTCCGCATCTTGAAATGAACTCCGGCGCCTCACGTCGGGATCTACGTCGTCCTCGTGACTCGCGCCGGAACGAACGATTCGTTTGATCTCGGCTACATGCCGATAAAACAGGTCGACGAAGCGGGTGTCGACCGCGGGCACGGGGCTTGCGAGGCATCTTATCTAGCGCCCGCTGCGAACACGTACAACGAGATAGGACAGAGGGAGAGAACCAGAACGAGAGAGAGAGAGAGAGAGAGAGAGAGAGAGAGAACGAAGGAGAGAGAGAGGAACAGTACGCGCGCGCGGAGGACAAGGGGTAGTCGAGGGGTCTGGCGGCGGTGGCTCGAAGGAGAAGGAGTAAGAGACGAGTCGGGGTGGAATGTGGGGTGGGGGACGGTGTTGTAGCCGAGTGGGTACCACCAGAGGTGGGTCTGGTTGGCCGCGGCGTCGGCGGCGGCGGCGTCGGCTGTCTTGGACAAAATCAATACTGTGGCCACCCATCCCTCGGCACCCCTTTGCCTCATCCCTAACCCGCCACCCCCTTCCTACTAATCCCCCCCCTCGGCCCCGTCCGCCACCCCACCTCCCTCCCTCCCTCCCCACCGTCCTCCCCCGTCCCCCCGGCCCCCGTCCCTCTCGCCCCCTCCGATTCCATCCGCCCGTCTAAGGCTGCGCGGCAAGTCGGAGGAGGAGGAGGAGGAGGAGGCGGAGGCGGAGGAGGAGGCCGGAGGTGGCGGACGCAGGGTAGTGTGGGCTGGCTGCAGATGCCGCGTAATTACCACCCTCAAGACACGTGTGGCGCTCGCGCATCCAACCACCCCCGCCCCCCGCCGCCGCTATCCGACCGGCACGCCGGTGTGCCGGCGATGCCGACGAGGCTGCTCTTGGTGGTGTTGGCTCTTGGTATCGTCCCTCGGCGGAGATACTCGGCGGAATCTCTTTATTAAAAGTATAACTTCCGATATCCGTCCCGGCGGCATTGACGGAGGGGTGGGGGGGGGGGGCTGGTGGTGGKGGATTTCACTTTTCCTCCAGTCCCATAGATTCTCACGTTGCCGTTAACGCGACGTTCGACGACGCAGCGCGGCGCGGGGCGAGGCGAGGCGATTCTCGATCGCTCCGCGACACGTGTAGCAGTCTCGCTTCGACCTTTCTGGGACCTCGCAGACTTACCCTTGCTTACTCGCGCTTCTTTATTCGTCGATTTTGTCCGACGAAAATCGCAACGAGAGTTGCGACAGGCCATCCCCGACAGCTGACGTTGTTTCCTCGCGTACGTGTCCTACCCCGATTACGGAAGCTGCGGATGTAAAAAGGATGCTGCCAGATGAGCCCGGGTTAGAATCGAGGTTGAAACGATGCGCGATGAAAAATCGCGAAATCGCGGACTCCACAGTTGGTATTCCCATCCCGCCATCGCGCTCCCTAATAAATTAGCATTCTCGTTCTAACAAGGTCCAGACTTCATCCCTCAGGGGGTTGCGTCGAGGACTATCTACAACATACCACCCTTGCCGGACATTGCAAGCATAGCTCTTGCCAGACCCTCTCTCCCTGCGCCCCGTATTCCGCGGCACGCCAGAGCGGAAACTACCCTTATTAATATTATAAGACAAACCAGGAGAACCAGGGCGCGGAAGAGAGAGATGCGCCCGTATGTAAATAACCAGGATGTTTGTACGACGAGGCGGCTTGCTCTCTGGGCTTCGCCGAGAACTCGGACTTTAATTGCGTTTGTAATATCTCGATCTCGCCGAGTCGCATCGCGAAAAATGTCTGATCGCCGCCGCTCGCGGATAAATCGCAAATCGAGATTATCGCGCTTTGCGCGTGCACGCCACGCGATTCCGTCCGACGATGCGGTGCGATAACGCGATAACGCGATGTGCGATGCGCGGCTGTTCTTTGAAGAATCTTCAACGGCGCGATAACGGACACGATCGCTCGATATCTCGGTCCGGATATAAATATCGACCGATCCGGAGATCGAGCGGTCCATCTTTGCTGGCTCGGAACGCCTCGCGCCGATGTGCCCGAGAAAGGGTTCGCCACGTGTCGGGGTACGCGCCGTCCTCAGCCCCTAAATCAAGCAAACAACCCCCAAAAACACGAGAACCCGAGCAGTTACGCAGCCGGCTGGTCATTTGCGGTTCCGGCAATGTCCAGGATTACGATGTCGCCGATTTTTCGACCGTTCGGCCAGGCTGCTTCCTCCTGCTTCCTCTTGGCGTTGAATATTGCAACACCCGATGCGATATTTATTCGAGACTCCCTTGTGCGGCAGCGGATGCGGATGCGCGTACATGCAAAAATGTACGAACCGTTAAGATCCGAGGGTCTCCCGGGTCGCGAACGTCGCGCGATAAAAATTACGGATCGCCGATGCGGCACGCGAGAGAGACCTATCGATCGAGCGGCGAGAATCTCGCGTCGAAGCCAATCGGAAATCTCGGACACGGGCGCTTAAAACGAAACCAGCGCACGTATTCGACTAATCATACCGCCATTTCCTTTAATATCCGTAGGTGGCCGCCCTACCCGGACCCGGCGATCTGTGGCACTCTCGCGAGTCTTAGGGACTTCCGGCGAGCTCGTGCCGCCGGCAGGCGCCTCGTATCCGGCGTCTAAATGTTTCAACCCGCGCGCCGAGGGTGGAAAACGTCGGCAAAGAGGCTTACGTGTATCGAGAATCTTTTCCGGAAAGAGCCTCTCTCTCTCCGTACGTTGTCTCGATCCCATCCGAGAGTGCACGAGAAAGTAGGAAAATCCAATAAATCGATCGATATCTCGCTGTTGCGACCCAACGTTGGTCCAATGTGAGTGAGCGATGTACTTATCTCGATGTACACTGCGTGTACTTATCTCGATTACGCGCTGTGAAAGGCGCAATCTTGTTTGCGTTGGATAATTTGTCATCGTGCGACCGCGCCGAGGAGCACAGATTACGGCGTCCGGTTGTTATCGGCCGGCTACCAGGCACCATTATATCGCGACCGTTGTCGTTAGGTTAAGAGAGCAATATAGGCTTTTTATTCGCTTAACACGATCCACGCACCGGTGTCCGGCCGTAGGACAGCTATCGATAGTCCGAGCGCGCTCTAATGACGTGCGTGTGCTGGGAGAGATTTGGCCAATGAAGGGAGAAGGAACGAAAGGGTGCATAGACGCCATAGATTTAAACCGAAAAAGCTCCAGAGGAAGCGCGCGAGGTCCTTCCATTTCACTGGAAAACCGCCCGAGCGATGTCCGCAACTGCGCCCCACGAATTTCAAATAGCCACTCCATTCGGAGCGTATCGCGCGTATTCGCGCCTGAGATTAATCGCAGCGATGACGTCGCGATGACTCCCGGCCGCGTCCCACGTTTCCACGTGCGAGCTGCGTAAAAGCCGAACGGGATAAAGCCCATAAAGCCTTCCTAATGAATCCACTGTCCACTCGGGGGGAGGGGGAGGGGGGGGGGGGGGGGAGTAAATTTTGGAGACGATGTCGCGCGCTCGCGTCTTCCAGCGTCGTTCACGATCCGCCGTGGATTTTACAGCCTTTTCAGCTTTCCAATAAACCACCGCCACCGCCCTCCTTTTTTATCCACCCATCGTTCGGCAGATCCCCTCCCCC